>MCJB01050621.1:0-19481 GCA_002018475.1 Nicotiana obtusifolia | reverse complement strand
ATATATATATATATATATATATATATATATATATATATATATATATATATATATAGGTTTTGTAAAAAATAATAGTCGATAAAATATTTATATGTATATGTGTATTACATACATATAATATACACATATAAGAGAAGCTTAATTTGTTGAAGTCACTAGTTAAATCAGTACAATTTTATCCTTTTCAATTAACATAACGTGAGATTTAAAGCTAGCCCATAAGGCTTCGTGATACGAATATCCGTGTGTGCATGTGCACTGGCTCTCAATTGCCCTGCACAACAGTATTACCGCATGTAGGGGAGAGAAAACAAGTAAATCAGATAAATGATCAAGAAAATACAAGTTTCACACACTGCACAGACAACTCACGTGCTGCACGGATAACTCACGTGCTAACAATAGAATCTGCATGGACAACTCACATGCGACACGGACAACTCACGTGTCAATAATATCAATATATGGATCCGCACGGATAACTCACGTGTTGCACGAACAAATCACGTGCCAATAATATCAATATATGGATCTGCACGGATAACTCACGTGCTGCACGGACAACTCACGTGTCAATAACATAATCCGCCCGGCATAGCCGTAGGCCCAGTCCAAAATATCTTACAGAAGCAATAAAGCAAGTGTACATGTATATAATGAATGAAATAAGATTCTTTAATCCCTGGACTGGTGTAAATAATATGCTAAAGTATAGGCATGTGAAAGTGTGCAATCGTAGCTAAATCCAGAAATTTCATCAATGAAAAGCATTTATCAAGTTCGTTCAAGAATTAAGCTTCTAAGTAGACTCATCATGGCTCAATTATATCACATAAATTGTTACCACATATTAGATAACGAAGCTCGAAACTTAACAGTCATTTTTGGGCTTATAGGAGCCCGAGCACAACCCAAACATGAATATACAACCCCGGTGCCCTACACATGGGATCATCCCCACACATGTGTGCACCCAAAAGCACATGGCTATCACAACAATGCAGGCAACTGGTGCCTCAACCAAGTTTAAATACGATACTATCCTCAAGCAACTCGAATCACTCCATTAGCAAGCCCTGGCCTCGCGAATCGGCCTCCGAACCATCTCGAATCTAACCATAAACAATTTGATATAATCAACACGAGCTAAAGGAATCAATTCCACAAGAAAATACCAAGTTCTTAATCAAACGTCAAAAAGTCACTCTAAAGCCGGCCCCTGGGCCCACGTCTCGAAATCCGATAAAAGTCATAAAATCCAGAAGTCCATTCAAACACGAGTCCAACCCTACTAAATTTACCAAAATCTAACACCAAATCGACACCTAAATCCCAATTTAAACTCTCCAAATCCCTTGACTTAAACCCCCAAATTACACCTTAAAACTACACAATTTATGTGGAAAAATCAATGGAAAGACTTAATTATTGGGAAGAATAAACCACAAGTGACTTACCTCAAGAATCCATTCGAAATCCCTCTCAAAATCATCTAATCCCGAGCTTGGAATGTTCAAAGATGAAGAAAATCTTGGAAACCTCATTCTTAATACACTGCCCAGCCTTTTCGCTTTTTTGGATCACTTAACAGCACCTGCGGTTCTGCTTTTGCGGACACACCTCTGCTTCTACGGACCTGCCTCACCAGGCCCCTCTTCGCTTCTGCGATACTTCATCCGCATCTGCGAACTCGTAGATACGGAAATTCCCTTCACACTTGTGTAACTCCCCTAGCGGGCCAAACTCTAGTTCTGTGCCCAATACGCTGCATATATGACCATGTAGGTGCCGAAAATTACCTCGCACCTGCGACCACTGCCCATTTCTTTTTGCAGGTGCGATCGCACCAGACCTGGTGCACTTCAGCAGTCTTTCAAATTCCAATCTTGATCCGTTAACCATCCGAACTCCACCCCAGGTCCCCGGGACCTCAACCAAAAATATACGAACAAGTCCTAATACACGATATGAACTTAGTCGAGCCCTCAAGTCACATCAAACAACATCAAAAATACGAATCACACCCCAATTCAAGCGTATTGAAACTAAGGGATTTCAACTTCTACAAACTACGCTGAAACCTATCAAATCACGTCCGATTGACCTCAAATTTTGTAGACAAGTCATAAGTGACACCACGGACCTACTCCAACTCCTGGAACCCCCAATCTGAGCCCAGTAACCACAAAGTCCACTCTCGGTCAAACTTCTGAATTTCCAACTTTCTCCATTTTAAGCCTATTTCCACTGCGAACCTCCAAATCACAATCTGGACAGACTCCTAAGTTCGAAATCACCCAATGAAGCTCACAGAACCATCAAAACTCCATTCTGTAGTTGTTTACACATAAGTTAACATACGGCCAACCTTTTCAACTTAAGCTTTCAACCTTGAGACTAAGTGTCTCAACTCGTTCCGAAACCTTTCTTGACCCGAACCAACTATCCCGGCAAGTCACATAGCAGCTACAAAGCATAAAATGAGCAGTTAATAGAGGAACGAGGCTACAACTCTCAAAATGACCGGCCATGTTACATCCTGTCCCTCTTAAACAAACATTCGTCCTCGAACGGGTCTAGAAACATACCTGGAGTCTCAAATAGCCATGGATATCTGCTCCGCCTCTCCCGCTCGGTCTCCCAAGTAGCCTCCTCAACTGGCTGACCTCTCCACTGCACCTTCACTGACGCTATGTCCTTTGACCTCAACTTCTGAACCTGCCGATCCAAAATGACCACCGGCTGCACATCATAAGTCAAATCACCATCCAACTGAACATTGCTGAAATCCAAAACATGAGACGGATCGCCAACATACTTTTGGAGCATAGAAACATAAAAAACTGGATGCACACTCGACAGACTAGGTGGCAAGGCAAGCTTGTAAGCCACCTCTCCAATCCTGTGAAGCACCTCAAACGGCCCAATATACCGAGGGCTCAACTTGCCTTTATTTTTGAACCTCATCACACCCTTCATGGGTGACACCTTGAGTAGTACCTTCTCCCCAATCATGTAAGCAACATCACGAACCTTCCGATCGGCGTGACTTTTCTGCCTAGACTGCGTCGTGCGAATCCGAACCTGAATCAATTTAATCTTGTCTAAAGCATCTTGAACCAAGTCAGTACCCAATAGCATAGCCTCAACTAGCTCGAACCAACCCACCGGAGATCGACACTATCTCCCATACAAAGCCTCATATGGAGCCATTTGAATGCTCGACTAGTAGTTGTTATTGTAGGCAAACTCCGCGAGTGGTAGAAATTGATCCCAAGAACCCCCGAAATCTATGACACAAATGCGTAGCATATCCTCCGATATCTAAATAGTGCTCTCAGACTATCCATCCATCTGAGGGTGAAATGTTGTGCTCAACTCAACCTGGGTTCCCAACTCACGCTGCACAGCCCTCCAATACTGTGATGTAAACTGCGTGCCCCGATCTGAAATGATGGACACTGGCACACTGTGAAGGCGAACAATCTCACGGATCTAAATCTCAGCTAACCGCTCTGAGGAATAAGTAGTCTCAACTGGAATGAAGTGCGGGGACTTGGTCAACTGATCCACAATCACCCAAATAACATCAAACTTCCTCGAAGTTCGTGGGAGCCCAACTACAAAATCCATGTTGATCCGCTCCCATTTTCACTCTAGAATCTCCAGCCTCTGAAGCAATACACCCAATCTCATAATGCTCATACTTCACCTGCTGGCAATTTAGGCACCGAGCTACAAACCCCACTATGTTCTTCTTTATTCTCCTCCACCAATAGTGCCTGCCTCAAGTCCCGGTACATCTTCGCAGCACCTGGATGAATGGAATACCGTAAACTATGGGCTTCCTCGAGAATCGACTCACGTAGCCCATCTACATCCTCAACACTCCATCATCCCCGATAGTAACATCTTTGGCATCACCGTGTTGAACCGTGTCCTTAAGAACAAGCAAATGAGGATCATCATATTGGTGCTCTCTGATGCGATCATATATGGAAGACCGAGAAACTACACAAGCTAGAACTCGACTGGTCTCCGAAATATCTAATCTCACGAACTAGTTGGCCAAGGCCTGAACATCAATTGCAAGCAGTCTCTCACCAACAGAAATAAATGCAAGGCTACCCATACTCACCGCCTTCCTACTCAAGGCATCAGCTACCACATTGGCCTTCTCGGGATGATACAGAATAATGATATCATTGTCCTTTAGCAGCTCCAACCATCTTCGCTGCCTCAAATTTAGATCCTTTTGTTTGAACAAGTGCTGGAAACTCTAGTGATCTATAAATACCTCACAAGACACACCATAGAGATAGTGCCTCCAAATCTTCAATGCATGAACGATGGAAACCAACTCCAAATCATGAACAGGGTAGTTTTTCTCATGGGGCTTCAATTGACGCGAGGCATAAGCAATCACTCTACCCTCCTGCATCAAGACGCACCCAATACCAATCCTAGAAGTATCACAATACACTGTATAAGAGCCTAAAACCAAAGGCAAAACTAGAATTGGAGATGTGGTCAAGGCAGTCTTGAGCTTTTGAAAGCTCTCCTCACACTCATCCCATCACTTGAAAGGAGCACCCTTCTGGGTCAATTTGGTCAAAGGCGATGCAATAGACAAGAAACCATCCATGAAGCGACGATAATAACCGGCCAAGCCGAGAAAGCTCCGAATCTCCGTAGCTGAGGACGGTCTGGGCCAACACTAAACCACCTCTTTCTTCTTCGGATCTACCTGAATCCCCTCACTAGACACCATGTGCCCCAAGAACACCACTGAACTAAGCCAAAACTCGCACTAAGAGAACTTGGCATAAAGCTTCTCCTCCCTCAACTGGTGCAGCACAGTCCTCAAATGCTAAGCATGCTCCTCTTGGCTATGAGAGTACACCAGGATACCATCAATGAATACTATGACAAACAAGTCGAGATAAGGCTGAAATACATTGTTCATTAGATGCATGAATGTTGCTGGGACGTTGGTCAGCACAAAAGACATTACAAGGAACTCATAATAACCATAACGGGTCTTGAATGCTGTCTTTAGAGTATCCGAGTCCCGAATTTTCAACTGGTGATACCCAGACCTCAAATCAATCTTAGAGAACACTCTCGCTTCCTGAAACTGGTCAAACAGATCACCAATGTGTGGCAAAGGATACTTGTTCTTGGTTGTATCTTTGTTCAACTGCCTATAGTCGATGCACTTTCGCATAGTACCATCCTTCTTCACAAACATAACCGGTGCACCCCAAGGTGACACACTAGACCTAACAAACCCCTTGTCAAGGAGTTCCTGAAGCTGTTCTTTCCATTCCTTCAACTCAGCTAGTTCCATATGATACGGAGGAATAGAAATGGGATGAGTGCCCGGCACCAAGTCAATATCAAAGTCAATATCCCTGTCAGGCGGCATGCCTAACAGGTCTGCAGGAAATACATCCGAAAAATCTCGCACCACCAAAACAGAGTCATAGTAAGAGTATCAGCACCAATATCCCTCATAAAGGACAAATATGACAGACATCCCTTCCCAACCATCCATTGGGCCTTCAAATAAGAAATCACGCTGCTGGGAACATAATCTAGAGAACCTCTCCACTCGATCCTTGGCAAACCCGGCATCGCCAACATCACGGTCTTAGCGTGACAATCCAGCATAGCATGACATGGAGAAAACCAATCCATACCCAAGATCACGTCAAAATCAACCAGACTCAGCAATAAGAGATTAACCCTAGTCTACAATCCCCTAATAGTCACTATATATGACCGATACACATGGTCCACAATAATAGTATCGCCCACCGGCATAGATACATGAACAAGTGAAACTGAGGACTCACGGGGCATATCCAAATAATGAGTAAAATAGGAGGACACCTAGGAATATGTAGAACCAGGGTCGAATAATGTGGAAGCATCTCTGTGGCACACTGAGACAATACCTGTGATCACTGCATCTGAAGCAACGGTATCTGGCCTGGCAGGAATAGCATAGAATCGGGCCTGACCGCCACCTGATCGACCTCCCCCTCTTGGGCGACCCCTGGCTGCCTGAGCCCCTCCCCGAGCTGGCTGAGTGGGTGGTGTAACTGCTGGTGCTGGCGCTATCGGCCGAGAACTCTGTTGTGGAGCCCCACTCAACAATCTAGGGCAATCTCTCTTGATATGACCCAAGTCCCTGCACTCGAAACAACCCCTCGTCTGGTGGATCTACTGTTCCTGATAACCCGAGGAACTTCCTGTAGAAACCTGAGCAGACTAGGCATAGTGAGAACTCTACGCTAGTAGTGCACTGAATGAAGATTGGCCTGAGCGAGCACTGTAAGAACCGTGGCTAACTGATGCACCATGATGAGCTGGACGAGTTGTCTGAGCGGGCCTATAAGGACGAATCCTGTTGTGGTAGGACTGTCCCCTAAAAGGAGCACCACTGGATCCACCCAAACTACGAGGCCTCTTGGCCTCCCTCTCCTGACTATGGACCATCTCTATCTGCCGAGCAATATAAACCACCTCATCGAACGTAGCACCGGATACCCTCTCCCGAGTCATAAGCAACAACAACTGATAGATGAGGCCAATCAATGAACCTCCTAATCCTCTCCCTATTAGTGGGGACCAACCAAACTGCGTGACGGGCCAACTCTGAAAACCTCACCTCATACTGGATCACAGACATGCCATCCTGATGTAAATGCTCAAAGTGGTCTGCGCAGCTCCTCCCTGTGAGACTATGGCACGAACTTATCTAAGAAGAGAACAGAGAACTCATGCCATGCAAGCAGTGCTGCACCAACCGCTCTGCGCCTCTCTTAAGCCTCCCACCATCTGAAGGCAGCCCCAGTGAACTGAAAAGTAGTGAATGAGACCCCACCAGTCTCCAGAATACGTGACGTGCGAATACTCCACCGACACCTGTCCAAAAAGTCCTGGGCATCCTCAGACTCAGCCCCACTAAATGATGGACGCTGGAGTCTCCCAAACCTCTCTAGTCTCCTCTGCTCGTCATCAGTCATAACAGGACCCACATGGGCCTGAGCAACTGCAACCAGCTGGGCTAGTAGTACCCTCAGTGTCTGAAGTCCCTGCATCACCGGCTCGAGAGTACGGGCGGCGGGAGTCTGAGTACCTCCCCCGGCCTGAGAAGTGGCTGGCGTGATCTAACTAGAAACTACCTGACCAAGGGTAGTGCATATAGTCAAAATATGAGCGAAAGCCTCCTGAAGGCCTAGAATCACAATGGGCATAGCTGGTGCCTGAGCTGGCCCCACTAGCTCAACCACATCTGGAACCTGCTCTTGAGCTGGAGCAACTGGTGGATCTGCAGGTGCTGTTATAGCTGCTGTACGAGCTGCACCTCTGCCCCTATTGCAGCCTCTACCGTGGCCTCGGCCTCTCGTGGCCCTAGCTGGTGGTACTGGTGGCTGTCCGTCCTGACCTATAGCGCGTTTCCGCACCATTTGTGAGAGATCAGAAAAACGGAAATTTAGTGAGTAGAATCAACAAATCCGCACGACAAGAATACAAGAATGTGAAGTTTTCCTAAGGTTTCGGCAGCCTCTCGAAGATAAGTACAGTTGTCTCTGTACCAATCCGCAAGACTCTACTAAACCTGCTCATGACTCGTGAGACATATGTAACCTATGCTCTGATACCAACTTGTCGCGACCCAAAACTCGACCTGTCGTGATGGCGCCTATTATAGTAGGCAAGCTAACATCTCACACATACCAACATTTTTAAAACTCAATTATGCGGAAGTAATTTTAGATAATTAAGAATTTCAAAAATACCGGATATGAACCTCAAAAATCAATACAAGAATCCCCCCAAAAGATCTGGGTGTCACGGAGTACATGAGCATCTATATATATAACAACATAGTCTAGTACACTGTCTGAAAAGTAAGACAAAATTACATAAAATCAAAAGATAGGGGAAGGAGGATCAAGGTCTGAGAACGCCAAGCAGCTGCGTCAATGATCTCCGAATAGGTAGACTCCACGATCAACAATCACCGTGCCAGAAATGCCTGAATCTACACATGAGTTGTAGGGTGTAGTGTGAGTACAACCAACTCGATAAGTATCGCAAATAAACAAGGCAAGGTAAGAGAAGCTTAATTTGTTGAAGTCACTAGTTAAATCAGCATAATTCTATTCTTTTCGATTAACATAATGTGAGATTTAAAGCTAGCCCATAAGACTTCGTGATATGAATATCCGTGTGTGCATGTGCACTGGTTCTCAACTGCCCTGCTCTACAGTATTATGGCATGTAGGGGAGAGAAAACAAGTAAATCAGATAAATGATCAAGAAAATACAAGTTTCACACACTGCACGGACAATTCACGTGCTAAAAATAGAATATGCACGGACAAGTCACGTGCGACGCGGACAACTCATGTGTCAATAATATCAATGTATGGATCTGCACGGACAACTCATATGCTGCGCGGACAATATATGGATCTGCACGGAAAACTCACGTGCTGCATGGACAACTCACGTGCCAATAACATAATCCGCCCGGCATAGCCGCAGGCCGCAGTCCAAAATATCATACATAAGCAATAAACCAAGTGTACATGTATATAATGAATGAAATAAGATTCTCCAATCCCTGGACTGGTGTAAATAACATGCTGTAGGCATGTGCAAAGTGTGCTATCATAGCTAAATCCGGAAATTTCATCAATGAAAAGCATTTATCAAGTTCGTTCAGGGATTAAGCCTCTAAGTAGACTCATCATGGCTCAATTAGATCGCATATACTGTTACCACATATTAGATATTGAAGCTCGAAACATAACAATCATTTCTAGGCTTATAGGAGCCCGAGCTCAACCCAAACATGAATATACAACCCCGGTGCCCTGCACATGCGATCATCCCCACACATGTCCGCACCCAAAAGCACGTGGCTATCACAACAATGCAGGCAACTGGTACCTCAACCGAGTTTAAATACGATACTTACCTCAAGCAACTCGAATCACTCCGCTAGCAAGCCCTTGCCTCACGAATCGGCCTCCGAACGTCTCGAATATAGCCATAAACAATTTTATACAATCAACACGAGCTAAAGGAATCAATTCCATAAGAAAATACCAAGTTCTTAATCAAAAGTCAAAAAGTCACTCTAAAGCCGGCTCCAGGACCTACGTCTCAAAATCCGACAAAGTCACAAAATCCGGAAGCCCATTCAACCACGAGTCCAACCCTACCAAATTTACCAAAATATAACACCAAATCGACATTCAAATCCCCAATTTAAACTCTCCAAATCCCTAGCCTTAAACCCTCATTACACCTTAAAACCACACAATCTAGGTGGGAAAATTAATGGTGAAACATAATTATTGGGCAAAATAAATCACAAGTGATTTACCTCAAGAAACCCTTCGAAATCCCTCTCAAAATCGCCTAATCCCAAGCTTGTAATGTTCGAAGATGAAGAAAATCTCCGAAACCCTCATTTTTAAGACACTGCCCAGCTTTTTCGCTTCTGCAGATCACTTAACCGCACCTGCAATTCCGCTTTTGCAGACACACCTTCGCTTTTGCGAACCTGCCTCATCAGGCCCCTCTTTGCTTTTGCGATACTTCCTCTGCATCCGCGAACTCGCACGCGCAGAAATTTCCTTCACACCTGCGCAACTCCCCCAGCTTGCCAAACTCCGATTCTTCGCCCAAATACGCCGCATCTGCGACCACATAGGTGCGGAAAATCACCTCGCACCTGTGAACACTACCCATTTCTTTCCAGTCTGCTTTTACGATTCCTTTCTCGCTTCTGCGCGATCGCACCTGCGATCAAAACTTCGCAGGTGCGATCGCACCAGACCTGGTGCACTTCAGCAGTCTTTCAAATTCCAATCTTGATCCATCAACCATCTGAACTCCTCCCGAGGCCCCCGGGACCTCAACCAACTATACCAACAAGTCCTAAAAAATTACACAAACTTAGTCGAGCCCTCAAATCACATCAAACAACATCAAAAACATGAATCGCACCCCAATTTAATCCTATTAAAACTAAGGGATTCCAACTTCTACAAACTATACCGAAACCTATCAAATCACGTCCGATTGACCTCAAATTTTGCAGACAAGTCACAAATGACACCATAGACCTATTCTAACTCCCGGAACCCCAATCCAATCCAGGTAACCACAAAGTTCACTCTCGGCCAAACTTTTGAATTTCCAACTTTTACGATTTCGAGCCTAATTCCACTACGGACCTCCAAATCACAATCCGGACACACTCCTAAGTTCGAAATCACCCAACGGAGCTAACAAAACCATCAAAATTCCATTCCGGAGTAGTTTACACATAATTCAACATCTGGTCAATCTTTTCAACTTAAGCTTTCAACCTTGAGATTAAGTGTCCCAACTCATTCCGAAACCTTTCTGGACCCAAACCAACTACTCCAGCAAGTCACATAGCATCTATAAAGCACAAAATGAGCAGTAAATGAGAGAACGGGACTACAAATCTCAAAACGATCGGCCGGGTCGTTACAAAATAAGAGTATATTGCCTTAATATACGTGTTACAATGTCTCCATGAATATTAATCTTTACCTTTTTTATAGTATGGGAGTTTTACCATAGGTACAATTTTAAAAAAAGGTAAAAATCATCTGTTATGCTGATCACTGATACGAGCCGAGATTCGCGCCGTGATATCCGGTTGGGTACGGATATCACGGCTCTTTGTTAGTCGTGCGCAACTGCTCGATGATTCTCTATGAAGTCTTAACCCTTAAATCGAACCTCAATGACATGGCCCGAATATCATCAAGGGCAGGTGTTTGCCCGATCCCTGATACGAGGGATTTTTCGTTCTGACTCCGATACATTACGGTCATCTTCCTACTCCGCTCGGCTCACCAGGAAGTCGAGTCATGTGATGGGCTCGATTTTACCCATATACAGATAGTCCCCTCATTTCTCGGAGAGTAGGCTAGCCAAAAAGATGAGAAACAATAGATGACTCTGGTCCCTTCCTTCGTAAGTTACGATGGGGAACCGAAATGTCACATCAATCGCGTTGTTCTGACTTCTGACACGTGTCGCTTACCGGCAGGTTGCCTCCAAATGTGAAGCTTCGGCTGTTTCCCTATTAAAGCCCCCTTCCTTTGTCCTTTTTCTTCTTTCCAATAAAACCGCTCTCTTCGAGCCATTAACCATCAAAACCTTCATCAAATCTTCAAATCTTCATCCCTGTTCTTCAATCTTCATAGCAATCTCCTGATTTCTACCAAAAGCTTCTTCAAATCTTCATAACCTGTTCTTCATCTCCAAAATCCTTTTCTCCAAAGCTTCATGTTTATTCATCAAAAATTTCAAACTTTCTCTCAAATGAAAATGATAAAAACATTGAAAATTGTTCCTCAACAAGTTGCCTCATCATCTTCCCAGCGGCTGCCGATACTGAAGCAGTCGCCCCCGAAATGGTGGCCCTCGAAGCGGCTTCTCCTATTGCGGATGTTAATGAACCAGCCCCTAAGCCTCCTTTGTTAGTGTTTATCCCTGGGGGTTGTTCGATTGCTGACGACTTCAAGGTCGAGAAGCCCTCGCGCAAATAGGACCGGGGCAAAGGGGTCTCGAGATATATATATATATGTTCAGTGACCGAGGACGTTCCTCCAATAGTTCATAAGTACTGCAGTTGGGAACGCAAGGATGTGGTAGTCCCCGGGCTCGAGGATGCTGTTACTACCCATGTGAAGGGGTACTCAAGTATTTACACTTATCCCTTCACATTAGGCCCGGAAGACCCGATCATCCTGGTATTTTGCAAGAAGTACGAAGGGTGCCTCGGGCAGATCCATCCATCACTGTAGAGGGTCGTGACCCTCCTTCGTTACTTCGTGAATAAGACCGAATCTCTTCAGTTCACGATCGACCACCTGCTCTGATTATACAGTCCCCGGATGTTTAGGGTGGGACTGATTAAGCTTACATGCCGGGCCAGCAAGGCCCCCTTCTCCAGTATCAACAAAGACCGAGACCGTGGCTGGTAGGGAAGCTTCGTCCGAGTGAAGACCGAGGACTTGATCCCCCCATAATACATGCCATTCCTTGAGAAATGGAGTGTGTCTCGTAAGTTCAGCTCCTTCATCAAAATTTCTTCTTCTTTTATTTTGATATTTTCATTTATGTTTATGGTCGTACAACTGTTGCTCAGGTTCCGAATGCGGTCCCCCGATTAAAGTAATGGATCAAGACCATATGCACTCAGATTTCGTACTTCGAGCACGCGCAGCGCGGACTCTTAAAAGGCCGATGGGAAGCCCATTCTCATGGTAAGGTCTCTTCCCGAATAGCCAATATTACGTCTTTCATTTTATATTACACTAATCCCTCTTCTTTATCATTGTAGGTTCGCCTAAGACCACCAAACTTAGACCTTCAGAAGGGGCGAAGATGTGGCCCCGCCCGCTGATCCCACCGTTGCCGCCACGGAGGGAAAGAAGAAAGGAAAATAAAGCCCTCAGGCTCCCTAAGATCCGAGGCAAAGAAACCGAAGAAGTGGGGTGCTTTGCAAGCCCAGGAAGGGCTCTAGCTCCCGTGTGCCTGCCTCCGACTCCCTCCTTCGGCTTAAGGACGAGCCGAAGGAGGAATCTATCTTCGTAACATAGGGGCGACCACCTATCCCGAGGATTGGGAGGCATCTGAAGGGGAGACTTGTGAGATCGGCCCCCCTTCCCCCCAACTCAGAAAGCCAACGCGGATCCTAGGAGTGAAACTTACTAAGATGCCGGTTCTACACCGAAGGAAGTGCCCGTTACAATTGAGATCATGGGGATGCCCTCTTACACCGAGTTTATGCTTGAAGAATCCCAAGCAAGGAAGGAGAAATATAACGAATGGGCTCATGGCGTGGATGATCCCCTTCGTTCCTTTTTTGACGGTGTGGACTCGTCTGTCTAGGAAGACTTTTCCAGGCAGGGCGACCTGCAAGTGCCAAGAAAGGATCCGTTTTTAGAGATCAAAGGGCTAAACTCAAGCCCAAAGTTAGTTAACTAGTTTCCCGCCCTGAGTGCGGACCCCTACCGTAAGAGGTCGATAATCATCACTGTCCCGGAGGATGCCCGGGTTTGTTTTGCTCCTGTGGGAGTAGCGAGCCACCTTCGATGCCTGGTGACCGAAGAAGACCGGGCAAAATTGAACGAGTGGATGTACCGTGCCTGTTCAACAAGGCGCAACAGGCATTGAATCGGGTAAGGTATCATTACGCTCTTTCGACATTTGACTTAGTCGTTGATATTTCTCATGTCTTCTTTCTTTTACCCTTTCACAGGCCTCAGTACTCCATTACGAAAGATTTCTTCGGTACCAGACCGAGGTTAACCAGCTCGAGGCTGAGGTCAAGGAGCTTGCCGAGAACAAAGACATATATAAGCCTCTCAGTGAGCGACACAAAGGGGTCGTCAAGAATCTCTAGGCCGAGCTGGATGCAGCTAAGAAGGAGCATGCCGACTTGGTCAAAAAGGTAAAGGTTTTCGAAGTTAGCTATGAAGATTTAGCCATAGCGACTAACAACTAAATCTCGCAGGTTCAACAGAAAATTGATCGGATCGACTAACTCCGAGCTGAAATGAATGAGGTCCGAGCCATGGCCGATGTTTGAAAGGGCAAAATGGACCAGCTAGCTTCGAAGAAGAAGACCGCCCAGGCCCAGCTGGCATTGGTAGAAGTTCAACTCCAGTGACAGAGAAGGCCGATGCACGGGCTCGACAAAATGAGGACCTTCAAGCTCAACTGGGCTCGGCCATTGCTGAACGGGATGCCCTTGGGAAGGAGCTCGAAATAATGAGGTCCAAGTTGGAATCAACTAGGGCCGATGCTGAAGAGATGGTGGCGCAGTATAGGGCTAATGTTGAAGTAGCCGAGGCTCGATCGAAAGCTACCACCAAGTACGTGAGGCGGCTATCTCGGAGGGAGACCATCGAGGAGATCCATTCCCGAGGCTTCGACCTATCGGTCGAGATCTAGGAGGCAAAAACGCTTGAGGTAGAGGCCAATAAGCTAGCTAAACTCGAGGATGAAGAAGGCTTTGAGGGCTCCGACAAACCCAAAGATGAAGAAGGCCCCGACGGCTTTAGTGACGAGGTGGGTTTTGGTGAAGATCAGATGTAGGTGCCTTAGAATTTTTTTCTTTGTTTTTGCATCTTGTACATTTATTTTGTTGAGGACATTTTCGTTGGCCTTTGTAAAGACATTCTGGAATGTATATATTATGTTTTTTCCTATTTGGAAATTTTCAAGTCTATTACCCGTTAGAATCCTTTATACAATTGCAAAGATTTCAAATGTCTTAGAACGGAATAAAATGTAGTAATAAGTTGTTTTTCGGAGGTCCAAACAAGAACTGTCCTCGATGCAACTTTTTCTTGAAACTTATGAGCTCGGAATGACAGGAAGCTTTCCCCAAGATGTTTGTTTAAATTTTTTTAGACAATAATTTTGCCGAGGGTAACCTTTGAATAGGTTTGGAATTTTGTTGAAGGCCTAATGCTTTGATTACGGGCTTCGGATGTCTCCGAACCATTTTTAGAGTGGCCATAGCTTTTAGGTTTAAGCACTACCTAATAGGTTTTGTGCCTCCAAGTTTCGATAACCCGAGTCATCTGAACTTATCCAGGACGGCAGTCCCCGAGTAGGGGTAGCCCTTTGGGCTCAGATAGGGGTGGCCCTTGGGCTCGATAGTTCTCGGGTAGGAGTAGCCCATAGGCTCGATACTTTTAAGAAGAAAAAAAAATTTTGTTAGAAAAGTATAAACTTCCTTTCATTTCTGTGCGTAACGTACAAGATTGTGTAAAAGCTCGTATTACGGCCGGTGTGACCTACTCGGGCACAATTCATTTGACTGTTGGGCCCTTACAACAAATCCTAACCACCAAGCCTAGACTGTTCGAGCACAGAGTTTCCTTCCTTGCTAAAAATCATGATCCGAGGGTGATGGCCCTTAATATTCGAGGTCGATCTTCAAGTGGACTCAGATACTGTTGATGCAAGCATTGATACTGATTTAAAATCAATTTTTGCCTCTAATTTAGCACGATTTATGTTGCCTCATTAATAATCTTGCCGGAAAACTCATTTGGAACAAAACCGGTTCAAGGGAAAAAGAGTGCAACGCGTGCTTTAAGGCCTAATCAGCTACATTCTCCTTCGGCTATTTCCTGCAAGTGTTAGCCAAAATATAAGAAAATGAATGATGGCATACCTTAGCAGTAGCATCGTTTTAAGTGGGCGACGTTCAAGTTGTTTGGTAGATGTGTTTCGTTTCCCACTTCGAGTTTGTAGGAACCTTTACCAGTAATCCTAATGACTCGATACAGACCTTCCCAGTTTGGTCCTAGCTTCCCTTCGTTCGGGTTCCGGGTATTCTGTGTCACTCTTCTTAATACCAAGTCCCCGATGTTGAAATGTCGGAGGTTGGCTCTTCGGTTGTAATATCTTTCTATCCGTTGTTTTTGGACGGCCAGCCGGATTAGATTGACCTCGCGTCTCTCATCCAGTAGTTCTAGGCTCGTGCTCATGGCCTCGCCATTAGATTCTTTGGTTGCATATCGGAACCTGAGGCTCGGTTCTGCCACCTCGACCGGTATTATGCTTCAGCGCCGTAGACCAATGAAAATGGGGTGGCCCCCGTTCTAGATTTTGAGGTTGTGTGATATGCCCACAAGACATTTGGCATGATTTCCTTCTATTTCCCTTTGGCATCGGCCAACCTTTTCTTAAGGTTTTGAAGGATTACTTTGTTTGTCGACTCCGCCTGCCCGTTCCCACTAGGGTGATAGGGTGTTGCAAGATCTTCTTGATCTTATGGTCCTCAAAAAATTTGCTTACTTTGCTACCGATGAAATGCTTCCCGTTATCACATACTATCTCGGTTGTAACCGAAACGGCATATGATGAGGTCCCCAGTGAAGTCGATGACTTCTTTTTCCTGGACCTTCTCGAGCGCTTGAGCTTAACCCATTTAGAGAAATAGTCTGTCATAAATAGTATAAATTGAGCCTTACCAGGTGCCCATGGTAGAGGACCGACGATGTCCATTGCCCACTTCATGAACGGCCAGGGTGATAGGACCGCGTGTAGTAACTCCCCAGACTGATGGATCATTGGTGCGTACCTATGACAGCCCTCGTATTTTCACACAAACACTTTCGCATCTTTCTCCATGTCGATCTAGTAATAGCCGGCTCTGATTATCTTACAAACCAATGATTCTGCCCCTGAATGGTTTGCGCAGGTGCCTTCGTGAACTTCCCTAAAAACATATTCGGTGTCTCCCGGCCCCAAGCATATGGCAAGTGGGCCATTGAACGTTCTTCGAAACAGAGTATTATCTTCGGACATGCTAAACCCGGCCTTTCGTGTGCAGAGTTGTCGATTATTTGGGATCCGAGGGTAGTTTCCTGGTCTTCACGTAATCTATATACTTGTTTCTCCAGTCCCAGGTTAAATTTGTTGAGTTTATCTCGGCATGGCCTTCTTCCACTACTAATTTCATGAGTTGTACAGCCGTTCCGGAGTTGAATTCATCTTCATCAGCCGATGGCCCCAAGTTAGCCAGAGCCTCGTCTTCAATATTTTTATCTCGGGGCACGTGTTGTAGAGTTCATTCCTTGAATTGATGTAGCGTTACCTGTAGTTATCCAAGTATCTTCGCATTCGTTCCTCTTTCACTTCGAATGTCTCACTGATTTGATTTACCACAAGGAGGGAATCACATTTAGCTTCTATCACTTCGGCCCCCAAGCTCTTAGCCAATTCGAGACCTGCAATCATGGCCTCATACTCGGCCTCATTATTAGTCAATTTCACACTTCTAATAGATTGCCTAACTACGTTACCCGTGGCCGGCTTCAACACGATGTCGAGTCCAGACCCCTTTGCGTTCGAGGCACCGTCCGTAAAGAGCGTCCAGATCCCCGAAGAGGTACCCAAGGCTAACAACAATTCTTTTTCGACTTCGGGTATTAAGGCTGGCGTGAAGTCGGCCATGAAGTCTGTCAAAATTTAAGATTTAATGGCGGTTCGAGGTCGATATTCGATACTGTACCCACTAATTTCCATGGCCCATTTGGCCAATTATCCCGAGAGCTCGGGTGTGTACATTATGTTCCTCAATGGGTAAGTAGTTACGACACATATGGGATGGCATTGAAAATATGGCTTTAACTTCCTGGAGGCGCTTAGCAAAGCGAGCGCCAATTTCTCCAAGTAAGGATACCTTGTTTCGGCCTCGCCCAGAATCCTTCTAACATAATATATAGGAAATTATGTGTCATCCTCCTTCCGGACTTAGACTCCACTTATTGCTATCTCGGATACCGCTAAGTACAGGTACAACTGCTCATCTGCCTTCGGAGTATGAAGTAAAGGTGGACTCAAAAGGTACCGTTTGAGTTCTTCCAAAGCTTGCTGACACTCCGGGGTCCACGAAAAAGTTATTCTTCTTTTTCAACAATGAGAAGAACCTATAGCTCTTATCGGAGGACCTTGATATGAACCGCCCCAAGGCAGCTATACATTCGATTAACCTTTGAACGGCCTTGACATTGTCCACTACGGTGATGTCTTACATAGCTTTGATTTTGTCGGGATTGATCTCGATTTCCCCGTTGGACACCATGAATCCAAGAAACTTCCGGATCTGACCCCGAATGCACATTTCTTCGGGTTTAGCTTCATATTGTATTTCTTTAGGATGTTGAACATTTCCTGCAAATGTTTCTAAAGGTCCTTTGCTCGCGGTGACTTAACTAACATGTCGTCAATGTAAACCTCCATTGATTTTCCTATTTGTTTTTCGAACATCCGGTTTACTAGGCGCTGGTAAGTGGGACTAGCGTTCTTTAGTCCGAATGGCATTACGTTATAACAATAGGTGCCGTATTTAGTGATGAAGGAAGTCTTTTCTTGGTCGCCCGGGTCTATCCGGATCTGGTTGTACCCGGAATAGACGTCGAGAAAGCTGAGTATCTCGTGACCGGCCGTTGCATCGATCATATGATCGATGTTAGGCAAAGGAAAAGAGTGTTTAGAGCATGCCCTGTTCAAGCCTTTGTAGTCTACACACATTATTAATTTATCTCCTTTTTTAGGCACTAGTACTAGATTTGCTAACCAATCCGGGTACTTAACTTCCCGAATGGAACATATTTTAAGGAGTTTGGATACCTCATCTTTGATGAATGCATGCTTTACTTCGGACTGAGGCCTCCTTTTCTGTTTGACCGGGTGGAACTTCGGGTCCAAGCTCAGCTTGTGAGTGGTTATTTCATGCGGGATCCCTGTCATATCAAGGTGGGACCAAGCGAAACAATTTATGTTAACTATAAAAAATTCAATGAGTTTCTTCCTGAGCTCGGGAGTTAGCCCTGTGCCTAGGTAAACTTTCCGATCGGGCAAGTGCTCGATCAATCTGACTTGCTCCAGCTCCTCAACTGTTGACTTCGTGACATCGGATGTCACACCCCAACTTTTGGGGGCGTGGCCGGCACTCGGCACCCGAAGGCCCGAGCGAACCAACAATAGTATCTGTGACATGTAATATGACACTAACAAGAACCCAACAACAACTTATATATATATATATAAGCCCAACAAGACTATATAGTCATGCCAACTGTACAGGGGGCCGACAAGGCCATGCAAAACATATATACACTGACAACTGGTCTGCAAGCCTCTAAAAGAGCAACACAATATCAACAAGTCGGGATAGGGCCCCGACATACCCCAAAATAATACATATACATATGCATCTGTACCTATAGACTCACAACCAGCAACTCCGAAGAAGTGGAGTGCGACACTCAACCGCGGATCTTAGTGTCCTACTGCGGAGGCACGCCGGCCTGTCTATCAGCACCTGTGGGCATGAACACAGCGCACAAAAGGCGTCAGTACGAAATATGTACTGAATATGTAGGGCGGCAAGGACAAGCACAAGTAAGGTAAATAATCTGAGAAGAGATTTACAAATAACCTGAAACTCTATTCAAAGCCACTGAGGGCGACCATATCCACAACATAAATGTAAATGCGTGCTCGTAAAATCATTCCTCACTGTGGAGGTATATATATCATATCATATAACAATAATAATAAATCCCTCTGTGGGGTGAGCTCATCATCACAACATCATCTCTGCCCAACTGATCAGTGGCAATGCACAGCTACGTGCCTACCCGGCCGCCTACAACACGGCTCGGTAAAGAAGAAACATGTCTAGGTGCACATATAAGTGCCTACCCGGCCGACTATAGCGTGGCTCGGTAATGAAAATAAACACACATATATATATATACACAAGTGCAATGCAAGACCGACCTCAGAAGAGATATCATGTTAAGAGTCGAAGTGACCTATTGTCGTTATCCTTCGACTATCTTTATTGTCCCTACGTCCTTTGGTTTCCAACCATG
>MCJB01050620.1:27361-42614 GCA_002018475.1 Nicotiana obtusifolia | reverse complement strand
AAGCCAATCGCTTCATACATACGATGGCCACTATAGTCGTGTCAAACGACCCGGAAATGTTACAAGCAACTATCAGGCAACAACCCTAAGCATATATGGTGTTTCTCCACACCCTTTATCCTCCAAAACTCCACAAATAAGTAGTGAAACACGCAGCTTTACAGCAACACAAAACAGTCCATAAAACAGTCCGCTACAAGTGAATAACTCGAACTCACGGCTTCCGATCACCGTTCCGTGAGTTCTTACACACATAAAACGAATTACCAAGACTTAACAGTAGAAAATATGTATTAAATAGAGCAGTAAACTCACCTTTCTTTTTATATAACTCAGCCCTTGCTTTGATTCCTCGAACTCTAGGGTTTACCTTCAACTAGAACTTGAAAGAGGGAAAAATCGATTAGGGTTTGTGTGGTGTTATTTTGGGGAGGGGTTGCAGGGGTTCTTTTAGGTTTTGAAGCTGTGAAATGATAATGAATTATCAGGCTTTAGAAGCTTTTAAAATCCCTCTCTTAACCGACTTGGGGCTTTTAACTTTTAGCCCTTACTTTTGGCAAGTAGGTGATGCACCTACTTGTCACCTACCAGCCTGCGCAGTTCTACGGAAATGGAATTATCTCAATACTCCGAGATCTTATTGACAAACGGTTTGAAGTATTGGAAACTAGACTCATAGACCTTTAATTTGGTAGGTAGATCACCCCGTAAATCCTTGTAAATTGGGAGAAAATTGCAGAAACATTTGACCTAACGTTTAAGTAAAATTGTGAACCTAAGTTGCGACAACTTTTGTCGACTTTTGTTTCATAACTCGTTTGACATCAAGACTTATTGAAAAGGATATCATATCATTCAAATACCTTAAAACATGACATTTTGGTAATGTTAAACACCTCTCGATTTTCCCAAAAACGCGAGTTACAACTTCCTTAACTCGTTTATCCTCTAATACTTGTTAACCGCCCTTATACACCTTTGCATCATTTAGGACCAATAGGACTAAACTCTTTTTGTCTCAAAGGTAATTCCCTTCTCGAACCAAGGTAGACTATCTTACGGTGTAATCTAACACGTACAAATATGGGTTATAACAGCTTGGCAAGCCGTCCCTTATGGGTTGTTAAAGCCAGCCCTTTTTTGTAGGGAAATTTTCTTACCTATGATTAAGCTTGCTTTCCTCGAGTCTCTTGCTTTGTTTTTTGTACTGTGGTGTCGTTCCTACGATTAGGCTTGCTTTCACGGAGTCTCTTGCTCTGTTCCTTATATTGTGGTACTGGAGCATACATTTCACCAGTCACAGAAATGCTCAACAAAACAAAATGTTGAGCAAGGTGGAAACAATTGAGAAAAAGATGGAACAAGAAGGAAATATAGCAAGAACTCATATGTAATATATATCACAAAAGATTTACAAAGGGTGGATGAAAACTACAAGAAAATTCAAGGATGACTCTAAGGTTTTTCAAGATGATTTTCTGATTTTTTACAAGGCAGTTTTTCGATGATTACAAGATGATCCTACAACTACTACAAGCCCTCCTTTATATAGGAATAGGACATTCTAGATAAAGCAAACCTATCTTACATGGCAAACTTATCTACAAACGGGTCCTCCTTGGCATGTGAAGGACTTTAGGCAAACCACTAAAAAACAACCGAAAGCATGTGAACGGGGTGAAATATACATGGTGTAGAATGTGAAAGCATGTGAAGCCATGTGACTGTCTTGTGTTGCATGTGAAGAAGCAGGTGGTGGCATGTGAAGGCATGTGAAAACAAGGTGAAATGGGGCCCGCATAGTATGGAAAAATGTGGGAATTTGTCTTGGCATGGGTAGGATATTTTTGAGGATTTTTTAGTAGGTAAGGGAGGATTAAGGTGGGATTAGCAGGGATTAAGGTAATTATCCTTTATTGATCACAGAATTGGCTTCCAGGCATCTTTTTGAAGACCTTGTGAAGTAGTGTCTGGAACTTGACGGTTCTTTACTGCTATGTTCTTTTCCCGCCGGACTGAGAGATCTAATCCGTAGCCTTAATTTGGAAATATCATTAGTGATTTTCTCTCGGATGACTTCATAGGGTATTTGATATTCTTTTGCTGCTTCTCGGACTCTTTCCCAGTGAGGATGGGTACTGGTATAATTCCANCAAAATGCATACCAAGACTGTGGCAAGTCCGAAGGATGGATCTCGCCAATATCCGCTGAACTGGACAACCTACTGTAGTGGGGGAGCCTCGTCTATCTGTCAGTCCGGACCTGCAGCACGACATGCAGCGTCCACAAATAAAGGACGTCAGTACGGATAATGTACTGAGTATGTAAGACAGGAAACATAATGTAAGAACAATAATAAGCATCAGGGTAAGAGACATACAACCTGTACCATCTGAATGCCTCTGAGGGCGACTAACCATATCATGCCTGACGTGTATATGCATATATATATATCCTTCTGAAAATCATCATATACATATATACCCCTCTGTGGGCCTCATCATCATCTTATACATATGCCTCTGTGGGCCTCCTCATTATCATACCCAACTGATCAGTGGTTGCACAATAGGTGCCTGCCCGGCCGACTATAGCGCGGCGCGGTAAAGTAAAATAGCTGTCGTCTATAGTGCGACTAAATAGAGTAAAACATATATTTGCACAATAGGTGCCTGCCCGGCCGACTATAGCGCGACGCGGTAAAGTAAAATAGATATGCATGCTGGAATCATAAGATACATACTATCATGGTGCCGTAAGGTCGTGAAATAATAACATATCAATCCTCCCATAAGAGGGGAAACAATATACGTACTGCTACCTTCTAAGAGTAGAGTATCTTTGGGGTTCGTTCATTGCATTGTGTACAGTCAGAGTCGTGCAAAAGAAGGAAAAGGATAGTCTCACATACCTTGCAATACTTTCCAATCTCAAGCTATGAAACTTCCACGACTTCTTAGTCTACAATAAGAGAAAGGACACTAGCGTTATCGTTCAGGCGTCGCAACTACTATGTATCGACTGTAACCTATTTTGCAATAAAACGGACAGCACCTCCCCTATATATATGACTTCACACAAGTCAAAACAGCCACCAAACAGCCAAACAACATCAATAAGAATCATATTGAACCTCCCAAAACAGTCCACGCACAAGCCAATCGCTTCATACATACGATGGCCACTATAGTCGTGTCAAACGACCCGGAAATGTTACAAGCAACTATCAGGCCACAACCCTAAGCATATATGGTTTTTCTCCACACCCTTTCTCCTCCAAAACTCCACAAATAACTAGTGAAATACGCAGCTTTACAGCAACACAAAACAGTCCATAAAACAGTCCGCTACAAGTGAATAACTCGAACTCACGGCTTCCGATCACCGTCCCGTGAGTTCTTACACACATAAAACGAATTACCAAGACTTAACAGTAGAAAATATGTATTAAATAGAGCAGTAAACTCACCTTTCTTTTTATATAACTCAGCCCTTGCTTTGATTCCTCGAACTCTAGGGTTTACCTTCAACTAGAACTTGAAAGAGGGAAAAATCGATTAGGGTTTGTGTGGTGTTATTTTGGGGAGGGGTTGCAGGGGTTCTTTTAGGTTTTGAAGCTGTGAAATGATAATGAATTATCAGAATTTAGAAGCTTTTAAAATCCCTCTCTTAACCGACTTGGGGCTTTTAACTTTTAGCCCTTACTTTTGGCAAGTAGGTGATGCACCTACTTGTCACCTACCAGCCTGCGCAGTTCTACGGAAATGCACTTATCTCAATACTCCCAGATCGTATTGACAAACGGTTTGAAGAATTGGAAACTAGACTCATAGACCTTTAATTTGGTAGGTAGATCACCCCGTAACTCCTTGTAAATTGGGAGAAAATCGCAGAAACATTTGACCTAACGTTTAAGTAAAATTGTGAACCTAAGTTGCGACAACTTTTGTCGACTTTTGTTTCATAACTCGTTTGACTTCAAGACTTATGAAACGGATATCATATCATTCAAATACCTTAAAACATGACATTTTTGTAATGTTAAACACCTCTCGATTTTTTTTCCAAAAATGCGAGTTACAACTTCCTTAACTCGTTTATCCTCTAATAATTGTTAACCGCCCTTATATACCTTTGCATCGTTTAGGACCAATAGGACTAAACTCTTATTGTCTCAAAGGTAATTCTCTTCTCAAACCAAGGTATACTATCTTACGGTGTAATCTAACACGTACAAATATGGGTTATAACAGTATAGAACCAGGACAAGATTTGCAATCAGTATGCGATCGCATACTGGAAATGCGGACCGCAAATCTCACTTCCTGGATCGCATAGTGAAATAGAAAAACTAGGCAAACCTTTCGTCGAAAATGCGACGAGAATGCGGACCGCATTTTCAAAATGCGAACTGCAGATTTGAAAGTAGGATTGCAGAGTGAGACAGAGTTGTGGGTCAAACATTGTGTCAGAAATGCGGCCCAAATGCGGACCGCATATGTGTTCTTCGACCAGAAATGCGATCGCATTCTGGCATCTGGCAACTTATTTTCATTCCGATTTTTGACCCACAATAAATAAGGACCCATAACCCTAACATGCAAAAACCCTCTTATTTTTGATACTTTCTATGTAAAACTCACCCAACCACCTTTAAACCATAGCAAATCACCTTGTAGACTGCCCCAAATTCCATGAAAAACACCTCCATCACATAGCTATCAACCTCCAATTACCAACCCAGCTGAGAAATCGTCTGAAAACAACTCCAAATACACTGAAAAACAACAGTGAAATCATCCTTTCAACACCCCAACATCAGTTACAAAATTTCCCACTTTCTAACCCCAAAACCCCAGCACAAATTGCTATGATTTCGTGGTGGGACAGTACTAGAAATCTAAGACGAGTTTGAGGCTCGAAGGTTTGTGGCTTTGATTGTTGCAGAGATTTGAATGCATTGGAGACCTAAATTTAGAAGCAAAGCGAGGTAAGTGGCTGTCCTAATATTAGCTTGAGGGACTAGAAATCATGTGCTAATTGTTAAATTGCTTCTTGTTGAGAACAATGTATAGGTATGGTGACGAGTACCTATATATTGGTGTCGAGCATGACCGTGGGTCGTTTATTAATAATTGTGGTGCAACTATTATTCTAATTTTCTGAATATTATTCGTGATATTGTTGTGATATAAGTGGGAGCGGGTGGCACGCCTGCCACGAGATATCGTGAAATGAGGGCGGGTGGTACGCCTACCACATGAATTTATCATTGTAATTGTACCACAGGATATATTGTACGTGGGAGCGGGTGGCATGCCTGCCACAAGAGGTTACTGTAAGTGGGAACGGGTTGCACGCCTGCAACAAGAGGTTACGGGAGGTGAAGGTGGCTTGTATTTCATTCCATTGTGTTAAAGGCTAAATTGCAGTTTTCCTTCTTAATCGTTGATGATTCGTTTCGCTTTATTTGTTTGTGATTGCAATGTATGTTTTCTTTTCCCCGTTTAAATTGTTTATGTATTCCTAGTTTTCTGCTGTAGATACATATATGTTTATAACTAAACAGGTTTATTTGGAGTCTGGTCCTAGCCTCGTCACTACCTCGCTGGGGTTAGGCCAGGCACTTACCAGCACATGGGGTCGATTGTGCTTATACTACACTCTGCACTCTTTTGTGCAGATCCCGGCGCCGCAGGTTTCGGACAGCAGATAGCTTCTAGCTTTGTGATCATCAGGCGACCCAAGGTAGTACTGCAGACGTTCGCAGATCTTGGCGTCCCCTGTCCATTTCCCTTACCTGCTTCTTCTTCGGAGACAGCATTATGTTATTTCTTTCAGAACCTTATTTGTAGAAACTCTTAGACAGTTTGTGAAACTGTGACCCCAGATCTTGGGTAGTTTGTAAAAGAGATTTTTATTTGAAATATTCTATGCATTTTGCTCGTTAAATTGTGTTGTTTATTTATGGTTAGTTCTAGTTGAATTGGTTTAGAAAGAAAACGTGGTAAATAATTCGGTTGATTGGCTTGCCTAGCTTTCTCTAGTAGGTGCCATCACGACTCCCGAGAGGTGGTAAATTCGGGTCGTGACACTAATTATGATGAGCCACCGTCCGTCTTGTTGCCAAAAGAAATTTTGAAAAAATTTAGGGATCTATCTAAGCTAACAGAGTCTCCATTTCTAACATATAGAGCATGATAGCAAGAATCATGCACGTAGCCTGCCTTCGTGAATCTCTAGAATGATTCTCGAATTTACATGTGACGATCCGATGTGCCGTAGAAACACATATGATACTAATTGTTTAGATTTGACTTGTTTTAAGCGCAAATTCCTCTTTGTAATTATGCAATTTTAACCTTTTTGCAGGGTATGGGGTATAAGAATCTAATAATTAAGAAAAGAGTTTAAAAAGGTAAGTAATGCAGGATATGCGGTCGCATTTCAGACATGCGGGCCGCATATCTTACATGGGCATCGCATACTTGGACAGATTTCTGGGCAAGATTCATGCCAGAAATGCTATCTGAAATGCGGACCGCAAATTTGACTGCCTGTATCGCAGACTGGAGCAGAGAACTGGGCAAATTTTATGTCTAAAATGCGGTGAGAAATGCGGACCGCAAATCCCACAGTGAGATCGCAGAATGAGGCTGAGTTTTGGGCCAACTGCCATTCCAGAAATGTGGTCCAAAATGCGGACCGCATGTTGGTTTTGCGACCAGAATGCGATCGCATTCTGGACACCTAAAATTTTATTTTTGTCCCGAATTTCGACCCACTATAAATAGGAACTAGGAACCCTAACATGCAAAACCCCCCTTATATCGTCAGTCACCTCAGAAAAACTCACTAAAACACCCTCAAACCCTAGCAAATCAACCTCCAAATCACCTTGAAAACAAACCCCAACATCTATTACAAGAAACCCCACCCTCTAACACCAAAGACCCAGCCCACAATTGCTGCAAATCGTACCAAGATTTCAGCTGAGTTAAGGCACCCTACCAAGTTGCAGCTCGTTAGCCTCGATTGTGTCCACCTAAAGTTCGTGAGTACCCATAAAAGGTTGGGCTTGAGGAATTGCTAAATTGCTCCTTCTTGAGAACAACGTATAGGCATGGTAACGAGTGTCTATATGTTGGTGTCACACATGACCGTGGGTTGTATATGGTTAATCGTTGTGTGACTATTGTTTCAAATTGTTGAATATTTTCCTTGAATTGTTATGATGTGTTGCATGTGGGAGCAGGTGGCACGCCTGCCACAAGATGTTGTGAATTGAGGGCGGGTGGTACGCCTACCACAAAGTTTCTTCTATTCGGCATAAAGTTGATGGTCAACTAGATTAGTTGAGTAAGAATTGTTAGGAGTCGAAAAGGTCCAGTGTCAAAATTGTGGTAGGGTTTTAGGAGTCCGTTAGAAGTTTAAAGGGGTCCAGTGTCATATTAGTAAAGTCATGTCTAGAGTCAACGAAATGATAATTGGGTTGGGAGGTTAGTTGTAGGATGTTGACTGTAATTGAGTACTGACATTGATTGAGCTAAATAAAAGTCAAGTTTGGTTTGGTTATAGCTGAATTTTCCCCTGGCCAGGATGATTGTGTTGTTGTTATTTGTTCCCTTGCTGGGAAGTTATTATGTTGATTTGATCCCTTGCCGGAACTTCTTGTGATTGTTGTGATGATGAAAATGGGAGCGGGTGGTACGCCTACCACAATATAAATTGTCAGTGGGAGCGGGTGGCACGTCTGCCGCGAGATATTATGAAAGTGGGAGCGGGTGGCACGCCCGCCACAAGAGGTTACTGTAAGTGGGAACGGGTTGCACGCCTGCAACAAGAGGTTACTGGAGGAAAAAGGGTGGATTGTATTTCATTTCGTTTGTGTTAAAAGCTGAATTGCTGTTTTCCTTCTTACTCTTTGATGATTCCTTTTGCTTTATTTGTCTGCCGTTCTGATGTATGCTTTCTTTTCTCTGTTTAAGTTGTCTATGTATTTTATCTTCTGCTGTAGATACTTATATGCTTAAAAATTTGCACAGGTTTATCTGGAGTCTGGTCCTAACCTCGTCACTACCTCGCCGGGGTTAGGCCAGGCACTTACCAGCACATGGGGTCGGTTGTGCTGATACTACACTCTGCACTCTTTTGTGCAGATCTCAGTGTCGCAGGCTACGAACAGTAAGAAGCTTCCAGCCTCTGACTTTCAGGCGACCTAAGGTAGTTCTGCAGACGTCCGCGGACCTTGGAGTCCCCTGCCCATTTCTTGTATCTGTTTCTCCTATGTAATCCAGAAACAACATTTTGTTATATTCTTCAGACCTTGTTTGTAGTACTCTCAATTAGTCTGTGAAACTGTGACACCAGATCTTGGGAAGACCGTTGTGGATAGTTTATTGGCGATATTTGTGTAAAGTATTAACTTGGTATTTATTTCGCTTGTTGAATTACTACTTTTCAGTTGATGTATTTGTAATGTAATGAATTCGTAAATAGAAACGTGGTAATTAGTCCGATTGACTAGCTTACCTAGCTTTCACTAGTAGGCGCCATCACGACGCCCGAGGGTGGGAAATCCGGGTCGTGATATTACATAGTCGTACAACATATAAAGTATGATAGAAGGAATCATAATATTAAAAGCAAGGCATAATATAGCCTAAAGATTAATCCGAATATGGATAAACCCAGTGTACGTACATATGTTCGACCTCTTGCATGTACACCACCCCAGCACGTAGCCAACATAAACAATTCAAGCGACTAATCTCTCAAGCCAAAGTTAGGAATGATACTTACCTTAAACGAGCAAAATCATTAATCCATAAATGCTCTCCCTCGCAAATAGGTCTCCGAACGGCTCAAGTCTAGCAAAAGACAACTCAATGACACCAAACGAAGCTATAAAAATCGATTCCAAACAATAAAGCTTCATTCTTTAATCAATTCTCAAAAAGTCAACAAAAGTCATTCTGTGCCCACATGGTCAAAATCCGAGTCAAGGGGTAGATCTCGATAACCCATAAACCCACGAGTCCAAATATCACGACCCAAAATCCCAACCCGGTCGTGATGGCGCCTCTCATGAAGACAAGGCCAGCCAATCCAAACTAACTTCATTTTAACAGTTAGACAATACAAAAATAATATAAGTATGGTTTAATAACGGTAAATTGCAGAAAAATATAGTAAACCATCCCGACTACAACCCTCAGATCGGGGTGTCACGAAGTCCTGAGCTACTAAAATCCTAATAATAAAACAACTATTACAATATCTTTGGCACAATTGTTTGAAGAAAGTGGAAACAACAAAAATAAAGAGATATGGGCTGCGAACGCCAACAGCTACCTCGTAATCTCTGAATCACCACCCTGACAATAGTAGTAGTCAGTACCTCGGGGTGGAACTGATAACGCCTGAATCTGCACACAGGGTGTAGGGAGTAATGTGAGTACTTCTAACTCAGTGAGTAATAAATATAAATAATGACTGAAAGTAAGAAACACATAGACTTAAAGCAATCCACGATGGAATAGTAAAAACATGTAACATCTCAAATAGATAACGTGAAGTAAATGGAAACAACACCAACACAACCAAAAATGCAATGCAAATGCAATGCAATGCAAGTCATGACTATCGTGGCGGACGTGCCACCCGTTCCCTGGGTACCCGGCGCTTACTGTCGTGACGGCGTGTCACCCGATCCATGCATGTCACATCTCGTGGCGGCGTGCCACCTGATCCATTTAAATCATTTGAAATTATCATTTAAGTTTCAAACCGAGTTTATGAAATGAATCAATGCAGTAACAATACCCCTGAAGGGTTCACATAACCGGCGAGATGCCAAATAATACCCCTGAAGGGTTCACATAACCGGCGAGATGCCCAAATATGATGTAATAAACAATGACAGATACCCCTGAAGGGTTCCATAACCGGCGAGATACCCAAATATGATTTAGACAAAATGACAACTACCCCTGAAGGGTTCACATAACCGGCGCGAAGCCCAAATATGGCAAGTAGCCCAAATCACAATGATATCAATTAGATTTCAATCACATATGTAGTAAAATCATTAATCGGGATGGACCAAGTCACAATCCCCAGAAGTAAACGACCCCATGCTCATCATTGAGCATGTGCCTCACCTCAACATAGCACTACGATGTGCAATCCGGGGTTTCGAACCCTCGGGACATCATTTACAAACATTACTCACCTTAAACCGGCTAAATCCTTAGCCTGCGATGCCTTTGCCCTTTGAATTGGCCTCCTCGTGCGTCGAATCTATTCAAATTCAGAATAATTACGTCACATTATGCTATGGGGACAAAGCCCAAGCGAAAATAATCGAAATTACTAGGAAATCCCGAAATTAGCAAAACCCTAGCCCCGAGCCCACTTTTCAAAACTCAGAAATTATCACTTCAACGGGTTCCTTATCTCCTCACGAGTTCAACCATATAAAATTTGTCGAATTCCGACACCGGATCGACCTCTAACCCTCACACCTAAGCCTTAGGGTTTTCCACAATTTTTCCCAACTTAAACCACCAGTTAATTGCTAAAAATAGTGATAAACGGAGGTAATTCCTCCAAAAATTGAGTTAGGAATACTTACCCCGATGTTTCTCTTGGAAACCCTCCAAGAATTGCTTCAAAACTTGTTTCAATTCGAGTTCTATGACCCCAAGTATGTTTAAGATGACCAAGACTCTTGCTCTAAGAATTTGTCCATGAAAATCTCCTTTGAATATGGTTTTGAGGTTGATTTATAGTGATTCTTGGTGTTTGAAGGTGTTCTTCTTCGTGGGTAACGAAAATGGGTCTTATAGAACAAGATGGGCATTGGGTTCTACTTAAAAAGTGTCGAAAATCGGGTTTAAACACCCCTTTCAGGTCGAAAATGCGATCCCCAATGCCAAAAATGCGGTCCGCATTTCATCTTTGCGGTTCGCATTTTTGGTCGCATTTCTCGCCCCAGTTTCTGCCTCAAAATGCGACATTCTGGGCAAAAATGCGGTTCGCATTTGTGAAATGCGGTTTGCATTTCACATTCTGTGGTTCGCATTTCTGACGCTTCTTCAGATTTTTTCCTCGACACAAAAATGGGCATAACTTTTTCATACGATGTCCGAATTGGACGATTTTTTTTGCTATGGCTCCGAAATTTTGATACGGATCTAATGCTTTAATCAAAACTGAATTTGGAGTTCATTTTCATAATATGATACCTCTTATTCTTGAAGGTACGACATCGGCACCTTCTTGAAATGCCCAAGTTAAACTCCATTAAACATCCAAAATCCATTCGAGACCCTCGGGACTTCAACTAAACACTTCAACATGTCCCATAACATTATTCAAACTTGTTCCAACCTTCGTAACGTTCAAATCAACATCATAACATCAAATTCGCATCGGATTCAAGCCTAAGGATCTCAAAATCTTCTAAATCGCTCTTTTGATCTAAACCCGACCAAACCACGTCCGAATGACCTGAAATTTTGCACACAAGTCATAAATCACATATCGAAGCTACAACAACTTTCGGAATTCCATTCTGACCCTCGGATCAAAATCTCGCCTATCAACCGAAAATCGCCAAAATTCTAACTTCACCAATTCAAGCCTAATTCTACACAGAACCTCCAAAACTAATTCCGATCACTCTCCTAAGTCATAAATCCTCTCCCGAAACTAACCGAATCATCGGAATTCACGTCCGAGCCTTCTAACTCATAAGTCAACATACAGTTGACTTTTACAACTTAAGCCTCCTTGAAAGAGACTAAGTGTCTCATTTCTTAGTGATTTCACTCCGAATGCAACTTAGTCAATTAAATTACCTAAAACACAGATAATGAAATATAATGAGACAGAAAAGTGGGGAAGACGGAGTAGTAACTCATGAGACGATATACCGGGTCGTCACACCAAATATGTATTTAGATTCCAAAACCAAATCTAAATCATAGCTTAAAACCTCAATTTCACTCTGTTAAATTGTAGGAAACCCCCCCAAATTACCCTCAAAATTCCATTTTTTGGGTATTAATAATCTATATAGATTCTTGAAATAATACCAAAAAGAAGTATAAATCACTTGCCCCAAACTCTTGTATGAAAATCTCCAAGCAAATCGCCCATCTCCAAGTCTAGGGTTCAAAATATGAAAGAATGAGCTAAAATCCCGAAATACTGCACTTAAATGTTCCGCCCATGGTATCCTTCGCGAACACGACACATGCCTCGCATTTGCAAAGCACAATAGCTTCTGCCAAGAAAAATAATCCTTCGCGTTCGTGAAACCTCCCTTGTGAACGCAATGACCAGCCTGCCTCTACTACGCGATCACGTCTAGGTGTTCACGAACGCGAATGCCAATCCTCTATCTCCCAGCTCTGAATCGCAAACGCGACCCTCCAAGCACGAACGCTAAGCGCAAGTCCCCCTACCATCATGAACGCGACCCCCTTATCGCGAACGCAAAGAGGAAAACCTCCCCAGCTCCAAAATGCACTCCATGATTGTGACCCTGCCTACGCAATGGCGATGAAGAGCCTGACAACAGCAAAATCTGCAACTCCAAAAGTGCACCAGGTGGATCTAAACTCACACGAACCATCTGAGACCCTGTCCAACCATATTAACGAGTCCATAAACAATACTCAGATCTATCCAACCCTTCAAACACATATAATAACATCATATCAACAAATCAAAGATCAAAACACAAGTTGAACTTCTCTTACGTTCAAGAACTTTCAGACTTCAAACCAAGCGTCCAATTCAAGCTTAACCAATCCGGATTACATCCAAACTTTGCACACAAGTCCCAAATGACAAATCAAACCTATCCTATTTTCCAGAACAACAGTCTAAATCCGATATCGTCAAAGCAAACTCAGGGTCAAAGAACTTTTGGTCATAGGGGATTCCGATTAATTGATACACCAAGTCTAAGGAGAATGGTCCACCAAAAATTGTCAAGATACTTCTATACCTGCACTGCGTGAGGAGCTATGCAAGAAGTTCATGAAGATTGAGTTCAAGCACGTCACCCAGTATTTAGAACGAGTTTGTCGACGCCCTTGCAACCCTATCATCTATGATTCAGCACCCACACAAGAACCACATCGACCCTATTGAGGTAGAGATTAGGGATCAACATGCCTATTTCTTCCATATAGATGGAGAACCAGATGGCAAACCATGGTATCACGACATTAGTGAATTTCTTACAACCAAAGAATACCTAGAGAATGCTACTAATGGTCAAAAGCGAGCCCTCATGAGGCTAGCAAACCACCTTTTCCTCAATGGGGAAGTCCTGTGCAGGAGGACCGTAGATTTAGGTTTATTGAGACGTGTAAACACTGCCGAGGCAACCAGGTTATTAGAAACATGCTGGAGCGTGCGGACCCCACATGAATGGGTTCACATTAGCAAAGAAGATCTTAAGAGCTGGATATTTCTAGATGACTATGGAGAGCGACAGTATCCTCTACATACAGAAGTGTCATCAGTTCCAGACGGGGATTTCATCTGCGTTCCGCCAAATGAGTTAAACGTAATATGTTCACCCGGCTGTTCGCCGCTTGGGGCATGGATGTGATTGGACCTATAGAGCCCGCCGCATCAAATAGACATTGTTTAATCTTGGTAGATAACTACTATTTCACCAAATAGGTTGAGGCATCTTCTTACAAGGCCGTCACGAAGAAAGTAGTGGAAGATTTTGTCTAAAACAACATTGTCTGCATATTTGGAATATCGGAGTCCATTATCACCAACAATGCCGCTAATCTCAACAATGAACTCATGAGAGAAATCTGCGATAAGTTCATAATCGTCCACTACAATTCCACAGCCTATAGGCTGCAAATGAATGGAGCAGCCAAGGGGGCCAGCAAGAATATTAAGAGGATTCTACGAAAGATAGTGTACACTCACAGACAATGGCACGAGAAACTATCTTTCACATTACTGGGTTATCGGACCACTATGAGAACATCCAATGGGGCAAAAACGTACATGTTGGTATACGATACTGAAGTTGTAATACCCGCAGAGGTCAACCTACTATCTTTAAGGGTCATTCAAGAGGAAATATTGGACGACGCTGAATGGATACAGGTGAGACATGAGCAACTCATGCTCATTGACGAGAGAAGAATGAATGAAGTATGTCATGGTCAGCTATATCAAAATAGGATGGACAACGCATTCAACAGGAGACTGAGACCTCGCCAGTTCACACCAGACCAGTTGGTCTTGAAGAAAATCTTTCCCCACCAAGAAGAAGACAAAGGAAAGTTCATACCAATCTCGAAAGGTCCTTACGTGGTTCATCGAGCACTGTCGTGTGGAGCTCTAACCTTGGCAGAAGTGGATGGAAGAGTCAACACGAAGCCCATTAACTCAGACAAAATCAAGGGATACTATCTTTGAAGATATATAGAGTTAGGTTTTGATGTAACATAACTACGTTCAACTTGACTTCCCACGAAGGGATACGTAGCCAACTCACATAGGGTTCGTTTTCCCTCACCCTTTCTCCTGTATTAGAAAAACAAAATATCACTTTTATATGTTACGTAGGAGCTATGCCCACTTAATTTCCTCAGAAAGGAATATGTAGGCAATCCTCATCAGATTCAATGATCTTTGTAGTTGAACTATGTTCTGTCTTGATTCCATTTGGATACGTAGGATGTCTGAGTCAGACTCGACCATTTTCATTCTTAATCTCATAATTTTGTATCTATTATAATCGAACTATGCTTTAACTTGATTCCATTTGGATACGTAGGCTGCCTGAGTCAGGCTCGGTCATTTTCATCATTTTCATCATAATCCACGAACTACGTTCAGAACAGATTTTGTTTTGGATATACAGGCAACCTGAAAGGGTTCGGTCATAACCTTAGGAAAGCCTTGTAATGCATTAGTTCAGAGTCGCGACAACAAGCAGCCGCATTGTGAAGCATCACGGAAGATTGACATCAAAAGGACAAAGTTTCAAGAGGATACGCTCGCATTTGGAGAACCTTTCACAACATGTCATAATCCGGAACAACGACATTTACCTTGAAAAACAAAGTATTTGCAAAATGTTTCACAAAATACGGTAGTTTGTCCCACCTACCGAACTTCGCGACGCAGCCATGTCAAAGGGCGGGACAAACCAACATTGTGGTCGTCACAATAAAACTTCCCCCGCCCCGCCCCTCC
>MCJB01050620.1:7396-27324 GCA_002018475.1 Nicotiana obtusifolia | reverse complement strand
GTCCCCCCCACTATGAAATTTTCTTTGAGTGCAGGGTCAATAGGGGGCAAGGAAGCACTAAGGCCACGCTGGGGTAAATGACGAATCCGCCACTTGCCCAAAGATCATCTCTCTTTCTCCTTTAGTTGAATTTTTCTGATGTAAAAGGGGCACACCGTACATAACAAATCCCCTGCTCAAAAAATGGGAAAATGTTGTAGAAAAGGGACCGTCGGCTTCACCAACTGAAGTCTTGTTCTTAGCAAACCGCTTGCTCAACTAACCGGATCACACTATACAAACGAGCCATCGACTTCACAATTGATGTCCTGTATATAGCAAACCGTCAGCTCAATCAATCGGAGTGCCATGTACAATCGAACGTCGGCTTCCTCGATAGAAGCCTTATATATAGCAAAATGCAAAATTTTCCAACAAAGCAATTCGCATCGTTGCTCCATCACAACGAATGCCAGAATAGACAGTCGCAAACCTCGTCACCGATGCTCTGCCAATCGATGGCTACAACTTAGCTTTGCAGTCAAGAGTATCTCTTGGGCATGCTTTAATTTTATTTTCTATTACATTGAATGTTTTAACATTTTGCTTATGCACCTTCAAACATGATTACAGCCTTATCTAATCACTCCCAAGCGGAGGTTACTTTACATTCTTCAATGCAATGCTCTCCCAACAAGCAAAGACACACTCTACAAATCAAACTCTCCCAAAAAGTGGAGACATTTCTCAGTGCAAAGCTCTCCCAAAAAGCGAATATGCACTCTACAAATCAAGCTCTCCCAACAAGCGGAGACAATTTTCAAATGGCGACAGCTGGCAGAACGGTACACACCCCAGCTAACAAATCGATTCAAGATAAAGTATCCCATCTTCCCGATCCTGAATAACGGCTCGTCGACAGCCAGGCATCATCACTCCTGCATCATTTACATCACATCTTAATATATTCTGCATCACAATTTATTGGTATGAATGTATTTCATTTGTTTTGCAGGAACAAATACTGCAGCGTGGAACTTTTCTAAGCAGCAGACCAAACTACAATGCTATGGGGGACATCAAACCCATTAGCGGGCCAAGGATCAAAGTTCAAGATGACTAGTGAAACTCAAAATTTTCAAATCCTTCAAATCAAGCCGCAAAATTCAAGCTATCACGAGTGCCCAATCCTCTATCTCGTTGTATCGGCATAATACAATTCTAGGGCAATTTCTGCGAGTGCCGCTTCCTCAGAAGTTTTCACTCCAGAACTACATGAGGTATGATCCTCGTTAAGCCCAAGGTATGTAAGCAATTCAAAGCCGGAATTCGGCCCCAATCTCTCCAAAATTCATTTCAAAATCTTCCAGATTCTTCCTTATCTCAATCTTGCAACTCATAATCTTCATACAACTCCTACAATACATGCCTAAAGTCGGGACAAAATTGGCTGTGGTTCAATTTCTTTGCTCGAAAACTCTTTCATCGTCTCCGGTAAAAGAGGGACAGATGTTGACGGCCAATTTTTACCTCCCTCTTAAATTAATTTATTTATAATTAATAATTTACAATAAATATTTTAAAAGTGTTTCCTAGTAATAAATATCTATTTTTACAAATTAATTAAGTATTATCTTTAAAATTAATCACATAGTATTAATATTATGTTATTACATATATGCTTACTTTTTAAAGATTATTGAAATAACTTTTAAATACATCACATAGTCCTATATAGTTAATTTAATGAATTACTCTTTAATTTTCAATTGATTGGATTACTATGCTTATAATTCAGAATTAGAGTTAAAATTTAGAAAAACAAATGTTTTTTTGCAAATAATTAATCAAAAATAATTAGTAGCATATTTGATAGTTATAATTTTACCACATTTTACTAAAAATGGTTGTTTATTAAATTATTTCAAAAAGGATTAAAAGACAAAAGGCTACAATTGCAATTCTCAATTAAATGCAAAATGTCAATCTCTTAAATTTATTTTAGCCCAACTGACAAGCCAGTTCGATTATACGCAACCCAAACAACCACTTTAATCTCTGTTGGCAATCCTTGCCATCACTTATTGACCAATCAACGTTTTCCACGTCATCGCCCCCACTCCTCACAAATGAAATACAGCCAATCTGAGACTTCCATCCCACAGATCAACGACACTAATATTTATCTCCATTTCCCTTTTAATTTTATTAAACCAGCGAGTCGATCTAGGCCGTTGAAACCAATGGATCTAACGATCCTCAAATTTTGCCCATAAAATACATTTAATCCAAAATTATCAGGACCGTTGATCTCAAAGATCAATGGCCTAGACGTGATCTCTCAACTTTAACTTAAAGACAGCTTTCTCATTACCTAAAACCCTAAATCATTTCCCCCTTTGACCGCTTCCCTCATTTCCCTTTCCTCTCTCTTTTATCTCATCTCTAGCAACGATCAATCTCTAGAACCTTGCACAGATTTGTTCAAGGTCACTCGAAATCACTCTTGATCATCCCTCATGTCTCCTTTGTCCTTAAACCTGAAACCCTAAGCTCAAAACACTGCTGGCCTGATTGTTACTTCGTTCTTTCAAATCCAACTTAGAGATTCGTCTGCTTTGTCACTAGGTTATGAAGCCAGTGACTTCAATTTCCATTTTTATTGATTGAATTCGAAACCCCTAATCTAGAAACCTAAACTCAAAGATGTAACTTCAAATCTCCAAATTTCCTTCGTGTTCTATTAAATCATAGCATGCATGAGCACATTTCAAAACTTCATCGTGATTATTCGAAGTCCGGAGGTCAAATGCAATGACCTCTGGACATTAGACCTTTGACCGATAGGTTTTGCCTTCGACAGTCAGCCTTCCTTACTCAGGTAAATCTTCTCATGATTTTCCCCTTGATGCCTTTAATTTTCACTTGTTTTGCTTGCATCATTTTAGATTCATCACTTTCCACTATCATTTTGAATCTGCTGAAACCCTAGAGCCTTAATGGCACTATAAATAGGGCCTTTAATGTTCTCATATACCACCACCTAACAATGAAGAAAAACACACTAAGAACATTTGAAAAAGGGTATAAAATCAATATAGTAGTTGTAGAATTTCTTCGACTAAGGCTAAGCTCTTACTCGAATACTGATTTTGCTCTGAGTTGCTCATTTGGTTGAATTTTTTTATTTCTTGAATCTTAACAGCTAAACGAGTCCTTTTTAGTTCTGATTCCCTAGAGAAGGTCAGTACCTCTTCACCCCCCGTCTCTTTAATTCTTTTACTGGACTGCTACGAACATGTTTTAGCTTTCTTTTAACCGTGTTAGCTTATGATGCTTATAATTAGTATAGAAATATTATTTTTAGCTTATGATAAGATGTTGTTTACTTATGATCAGTTTCCATGCTTCTAAGTCTTTAATTATTGTTGATCAAGCTGCTATGTGACCTTGATGACTTCCATCTCTAAGCCTAAATGATTAAGTTCCCTTCATGTGACCCTAATGACCTTCAGATAGCCAACATGATTAAATTTCCTTAATGTGCTTTAATGATTTTCATGCTTGTCTAAACTTCAGATTTTCTGTCAATAGTTCTACTGTTATCTTTATTGTGATCTTTGTCCCTAATGTGCCTATTGTCTGAAGGTCGAGATCACTGTCTGATAATCCTCATTAGGACAAGACGTGAGAGTTCATATATTACACCCTTCACCATCTAACTGAAGCATGAATGTCTAAGTGTTTAAGTACATTCCTTCTCTATATCAAGGTATGTTAACTTTGAGAATAGCTCCTGAGTTGTCATTGTGGCAATCTTGTATTCATATCCAACTGTTGATTGTGCCTATATGAGAAAATGTTATTGAGGTGAACTCTTATGAACTTCAATGACCTTTTCGTCTATATTCTATTGTTTTCAAGTTGTCTTTCATAAAACAAATATAGCTATGACTATTTTCAAGCTTGAGTATAACTGCCTCATGTTTAAATGTAAAATCTCAGTCTGTATGATGCAATATAAAATGCGAAAAACAAGATAAAAGGATAGAAGTAAGACGCTCAATGAACAATCAAGAAAACAAGTAGGAACTAGTCTACTTACCTTCTTGATGAATTCACGGAGTACCTATACTATACGAACAACCCTCAAGACAAAGATGGTCTTTCAAAGTGTTCGATCAAACAAAGGAACGAGTTCAATTTGGAATCACACAAAGAATTGGACAAGTTCAAAGCACACAAGTTTGGTGCAAAGTTGCTGCCGATTTTGTATTGAATATCAAAGTTAGGTACTAAAAATAATGAAGTCTTTAGACTTATATAGAATGAGCCTTATCCTAAATCAAATGGGAAATAAATAACTAAGAAAAAGGCCACAATTTGGCTAAGTAAAAAGAATGTCACGCAGGACCCCCAAGAAAGAATCAATGTCTTCCATAGCAACACAATAATACAATATAAACATAAATGTGTAACATCAACATCACACGCCTCACTAAGGCCAATCACCAACGCCTAAATCAAGGCTAACCAATGCCTTGTCTTGTCTTATCCAACATTGATGGCATGAACGTAGTTTGATCAGGTTGGCCTGCATCATTCTCCCCTTCTTGAGAATATTTCGTCCTCGAAATCGAGCCATCATCATCTCCGAAAGAGGCACTACCAGGCAGGTCTATAACATAGGCGTTGTTATTGGAATAAACCATCTCCTCGTGGGGCAAACATGTCCACATATTCCTGCAAAACGTTATCAACAACACTAGGCAAAGGGTGAACGTTAGTAGAAACTTCATCATTAGAACTCAAGTAAACACCCTTATGAACTAGGCAAATTAACAGTTTAGAACTATCAATGTCTCGCAAATACTCACCTTGTTGCATCATAGCACAAACATTACCTGGTAGGGTTAATGTACTGGCATGGTCTACGGCTTCGGCTTTAGCTTTCACTATCTCTTCGTCACTCTCCACCTCAAAAACAGTACCATCATGTTCAGGTCTTAAGGTGGAACCATCACTAGTTCCTTCCTCGGTATTCTTCTGAGTACTAAAGGTTCTTTCAAGGTTCTCCATTCGGGTACTAAGTGCCCTTACTTCAGCCCAAAGCTCAGATAAAGTAATGTCGGTCACAAGCTTGTCTCCGTCAGTAGCCATGTACCTACAAAAGAAACAAGACTAGAGAATGCGTTAAGATTAGTAAAATACCTCACTCACTTTTGAATGACTCTCGGGTTCACTCAATATTTTCGGGTAGGATTTTCGCACTTGTCCTCAAAATGGATTCCTCTAATTGATCAAGTTCCTCAACGACCTTTCATGTTCACAAGTTCAACAGTTTCTTCGGGGTGAGTGAATTTATGTGACTCAATAGACGTACAGCTTTTTAAGTGAGCAAAAGAAGCCAAGAATTATCTATGAAAGTGAAAATTCCGAGTTTAAGCACGAGGCCCTACAAGCTCAAAAATTAGTAATTAAATTAAGTAGAAAATTACTTAAGAATTACTAATTCGAAATAATGTAGTCAAAGAAGTGAGGAAATTTAGGAAAAAAGGAAATTGTAGAGGCTTTCCTATTCTAGTTTGGAGAAGACCAAATCTCTCTCCTCCTCTTCTATGGAATTTTGCCACCCCCCCCCCTCCTTGTTCAACACAATTTCGAGCCACTTCTCCTTGTCCAAATAGAATTCAATTCCTTGAAACTTCTCCCTTTTGGTTTGGGAGCTATTTCCTTCTTGGACTAGAATTAGGGTTTCCTATTCCTCCTCCTTCTCCCAATTCGACCTCCCTTACACGTTTTAGGCCTCTATTATACATTTTCAAGAATTATTCAAGAATAATAAATTAATGTTCAAGAACTTCAAGAATTCAATGCAATCTTGTTAAGAATGGACGAATGTTCAAGATCCCCTTCAAGAACAACACAAATTGCTTCAATAACTATAACTTTTTTTCCAAGAACTTCAAAATTCTTAGGATTCACGTGTACTGCTTTCAAGAACAACTACTTAGCGTCCAAGAAATTCAAGATTTTCAAGATTAAATGTGTTTTTTCAAGATTCCAACTATGCTTTATAAGATTTCAAGATTAACGGTTTTAAACGATCAAGAACTTCAAGATTCGGTTCAAGAACGTTTCTTTAACAATCAACTTCAAGATTTCAATTCTTAGATGATTCAACAACTTCAATCAACACGAGATTTCAGTTTTTTTCTTCTTCTTTTTTTTTTTTTTTTTAAAATCAAAAACGAAATTAAAGAAAGAACCTAAAACTAAGGCACGAAGAACAGGAGTGGGATTGTAAGAACAAACCCTTTCCAAGCTCTAATACCAACTGATGCAATATAAAATGCGGAAATAAAAGGATAGAAGCAAGACGCTCAATGAACTATCAAGACAACAAGTAGGAACAAGTCTACTTACCTTCTTGATGAAGTCACGGAGTACCTATACTATACGAACAACTCTCAAGACAATGATGGTCTTGCAAACTGTTCGATCAAACAAAGGGATGAGTTCAATTTGGAATCACACCAAAAATTAGACAAGTTCAAAGCACACGAGTTTGGAGCAAAGTTCTGCCGATTTTGTATTGAATATCAATGTTAGGTACTTAAAATAATAAAGTCTTTAGGCTTATATAGAATGAGCCTTGTCCTAAATCAACTAGGAAACAAATAACTAACAAAAAGGCCACAATTTGGCTAAGTAAAAAGAATGGTCACGCAGGACCCCCAAGTAAGAATCAATGTCTTCCATAGCAACACAATAGTACAACATAAATACAAATGTATAACATCAACATCACACGCCTCACTAAGGCAAATCGCTAACGCCTAAATCAAGGCTAACCAACGCCTTGTCTTGTCTTATCCAATATTGATGGCATGAACGTAGTTTGATCAGGTTGGCTTGCACTGTATATCTTGGTTGAACTTGTTTTGGCATCACTTTCTTTGTCTTTAATATCGTCATGGTATTGCTGACTTTGTAAAGCTTACCCAACCTTTGTATGATAACTAAAGTGTCTGTGCATAGTTGATTTTAAATGATGTATGTTCCCCTGTTTGGCTTCATGATCCCATGCTTTTGTTTTTGAAATTATACTAAGTCCTCCACTTCCTGCCAATCTGAACCGAACCTGATCTTTAAATCTTATGAGAAGTTCTTTATTGGTACTGCCTGAACATAAAAGCTAGTTTAAGGTTAATACTGTTATGAATGTGATCATTTTGAGCACCTTAGGAATTCCATGTTCAAATTTGTGAACCTGTAGTCATATTGAGAGTTTTGATCATGTTTTCTCATATCTCAGATAACTTCTGTGAAAGTGGCTAGTTGTAACTATTTGTCTGAGCCTTTACTAATGCCTTTTAAAAGTTCCAAGTAGTGTTATTAATCCATGCATATGCTAGTAGCAAGACCTAAGCTAATCAATCTATAATTAGTCTATCAGGGTAGAGATATCTACATTTTCTAGTTGCTGCATATCTGAACTGTGTGTTTTGTTCCTCTTCTTTAAATTTGATCCTAAGTGTTTGGATCTAATTCTATGGTGTTTCTATTCCCTCTTTCATATGTGTTTGAAACACGGCCCTTAAATTTGTTTAGCGTAAGTATCATTCACTGATATTAGAAATGTGGTTATAAAAATGAAAATTGTTCTCATATTATTCTGTCAATGGAAAAGTATCTTTCTACGGTAGGGAGTGCTATGGTAGTTATTATACGTTCAAAGGGCCACATTGGCACTCAAACCAATAAGGAAGAATGAATCGTTAGTGGTTAGGAGTACTTGGGACTGGAGTTTAACGCTAGGTTGGAATGCCCTCCCCGGTATAAGCATTGCCCTGGACCTTGAGACCCTTGGGAACTTTGAAGCGTTTGGGGGATTCAAAGGGGGCATCGACCTTGAGTAAAGCTATCTCCTTAGACCTTAATCCATTGATACTTTTGGTTCTTTAGGGGTTTAGTGTTTAATGACAACGAAAGGTTTTCAATGTAAATAATTTGCCATGTATAACCACCACATTATTATAACTTTCTCATAATATTTGAGTATTGAGATATTATTGTATTCTTGCTCCGATCATTTATTTATATATTTCTTACATGGTTGAATATGCTGAATATATAGAGCTTGTATCTAATGACCTTCTTTTTTTTTTTTTTAAATATGTACATTTGTTTGTGCCTGCTGAGTTCTTAACTAAGGCCCAAACCCAGTAATTCTGCATTCTGGGAAGTTTGAAGTCAGTTGTTTCCATCCCTTTACTGCTGGGCCTGCCTCTTTGAGGCCCAAATACCAGAGTCCAATCCTCTTTCTCTAAACACCTTTATCATTTATTGTTTTGTTAGTGTAACTTCCTGCCTCGCTGCACTTTGTCGCATTTTTTTTTCTGTTTCTACTTCACATGTATAAAACATTCGTATATTGGACTGCATGCTTTACTTCATACCTTAGTGTCATATAAAACTTAGGTAGGCTCTAAATAATATAGGACTAAACGAATTAGCTAGTAACTAATCCCTCATTCACTAATTGCAATTTATTTATCTCATACTATGTTTTCTCTCACCTATTTTTCTTAACAAGATTTTGAAGCCCCTGAACTTAGCAAAAAATAGCAGCCCCCATTTTCAAAAGGAAAATCAGATCCGCATCACAAGGCTAGCCTTCTAAAAGAAAATCGACTTTTCCAAAAACCAAAGTGATGCTGCTCAGCAAAGATTTCAAAATGATGCCTCAAGTCTAATATTTAAGATTTCAGAAACCAAGGTATATTTTAGGCTCACTTTCTTACAAACATCTCTTAGCGTTACATGAAAAAACCAAGACTTTTATAACTTTATTCCCTTTCACATGCTTTGTAAATATAAATCATTCACATTACGTATTTCAAAACTCTTTCAATTATATCCACCAACATGTTTTTCAGAATCCTTTATAAATTCACATCCTTCTTTAAAGTCACATCCCTCTCATTAACATCATACTCTCGCTAAGATATACAGTAAGTCATGCTCTTTAATACTAGTTAAGGCATAATAAGAATAACTAATCCTTTAAAATTAGTCTAAGTCCTATGGATCAAACTCGGGTAGATTTTAAGGGGTGTCTAACACCTTCCCCTTAGAAGAACAAGAACCCTTAACCATAATCTCACCGGTTAGCAGACTAATAATGAATATGACTTATTAATTAAATAGTTACCTTAGTATACCTTTAAATATTAGGTGGCCACTCTTTTTTATCAACAATAGAGAAACCACAAGTTCAATCTTGTTTTGACTAGTACAAAATAGGGTGCAACAATTCTCCCCCACTTAAACATGAGTTCTTCCTCGAACGTGCCAAGAGCCATCGAAAACACATTGAATCACCCTATAAAATCCCCGTACATAGAACCATGCGGGATCGCACGTCACCCCAGCCATATAAGCCTGACAACACAACCTAGCTGAAGATCCTTTTTCAACCTTAACCCATAAACTTAGAATCAAATCTCCAATATTTGAAATCCATTATAAGACCCGATTCTCACATTTATACATTGTATAAGTATGAACATGCCGAACTAAGCCATAACCATAACCCAAAGTGTAATCACATAATATATCACATAACTAATATACTCATAAAATAACCTCTGACCATGATAGCTGCTCAATAACCAACCTGATATCAATAACGATCCTCATATCAACTAAAACCTTGTTTTGAACCTTCATACACTGCCAAGAATAAAATAAACATGCAGATGCTCATAACCACTCATCATAGCCACACGTCGTGGGGCTCCCTCACCAGTCAAGAACCATAGCGAAATTCCAAGCTAACTAGTAGCATTTCTCTTCCAACATACCTTAATCAAACCCGATAGAGCTCATTCCAGGTCCCATCACCTCACCTCAACCAGTACAAGCTGCTCGACTGACACTACACTTCAGCACCACCTCAAGTCACATACTAAGCAATCCGTGCACCAAATAAGCAAAAACTGGAATGCACCCCAATAATGGAAAGAGAATCATGTGAGAGAACCGTTCCGCAAGCTCAACAGAGACTACCACAAGGCACCATACTGTAAAACCATCACACAAAGTTGAACCAAAACACACGAAACAAGCATAAGGATCATAAACCAAATAACTCCGCTGTGATGTGTGCCTCAATCCAAGCACCGCTCCACATAGAATACCTCGAGCCATGATGCTTCCAATCAACAACCATGAACCTATCAACAACACACACCGAAGTGTGTGATCATAACCATGGAGAACGGATAGCACAATATATAGCAAGCAGAAAGACCATAACCAAAGCGCAACCAACCATTCAACAACCCAAGAGCCATCTCGCTCGAATTCCATCACAAGGCGTAAACGGAACACCATCATGTGTGTAAATAGCCAACAGTCTCACAATCCATCGTAGCATAAAAGAGTAACACATGGAACATATAAGAACACGAATATGATCGACTCTAGTAGATGGCACACCATTTGAAGGTAGTTGTGCTGAGTGAACAAACCTGATCCAATATAGAATACACATCCTCTTTAGGCCTACCAATGGGCCCCCAAATCAACTTTGATTCTCCCGAAATAGGTAGACTACCTTCCCAAAGATCCATTGTAACCTATCCATAACACATACCATCAGCTGTCTAGCTCTGGTCATATCTCTATAGTCCACAACAAAGAAATAGTCCACCTCTAAGAGTCCCAATCTCCAAATCACAAGAGTACAAAAATCTCCATACCCGATCCCAACTCGACCACTCAAATGACTAACACATCTCTCATCCAAAATCATCACACGAGAAATACTTCCATAATCTTTCCATGCTACATAACAAAATATAAACATCAACAATCGATCAACTAGGCGATTACCGTAATACCAGTCAAGCATCTGCAACTCAAACACAGTGCGCCTTCTAAGATGCGCACCCTTCTTAGCTGATACCAGATAGTGCCAGTGTTCTTCTAAACATTTCAAACCGTCTAGGCTAACTAGAACTTATGACCTTCCCTTGGACACTAAACCACAACCTTGTACATGCAACCCTCGATCCCACATGTTGCACCGCATCTATCATGCCATCATGTGAAAATGCAAGAATCTCATTATCAACTTTGATCACAAGCAGGATTCATCAGCCAAAAACCTTCCACTTAACTCCCATCCAAGAGAAAATCACAACACACAACATACTCCCCATGTCGGTGGAAGACATCCATCTCAAATAGTGGTAGTAATCATCGAGGACTCTTCGAAACCCATTAGTACAAGACCAAGCCATCAAAAACGAATCCCTATAACTCAACCAAGACATGTTGGTTACCAAACCCAAGTGTATTTCCACCAAAACACCGGTAAAGCCTCACCACATCCTAAGAACCGATCATATTCATTACCATGCCGATCCAACCTACTACAAATCTTACCTATTTCTCCGCTTTCCTTCTGAACTGCCTTCAGGTTAATACTTCTCCTTGCCAATACACTATGATCCTTGACCAAAGCTCACCACAAGAGATCCTAACATGAAAGCATGTCATCTGAACGCCCATAAACCATTATATTCCCTCTTAAGCACCCAATAATACCGCAGCCGAGATGCCCACTCTAAAGAGATCTTCTGTGAATCTGAAACTATTTCTTTAACCTTTCAAATGTAGAAATATAGAATCAATACTAATACAGAAATGCCACAAGTCCTACGCCATCCAATGCAAATCTCTGATCTTATCCGTATACAAATTTGGGGAAATCCAAAAATACCACATATGAATCTTGAACTAAATAAAACCATTCCCGAGAGTCATGCACCGTTGAAATGGGCCGAACAACTTGTGCTCCAATAGTACATAACACCTAGAGAAGTACCCCACCTTTAAGCGACTGAGCGAATCCCTTCTCCTTGCACACAGTGTCTACTACATATAACAAACTCGAATCACTCCAAGATTCCCAAATATCCATAATGTGTAGTATATCATACATCCAGAAATTACCTTGCTCAAGTCATCCTTGAATCAATCTCCCCAAGTCATAACTGATCCACAAGTATGCCTCAAACCAAAACTAACATAACATATGGCCATGCAACCTGACCACTATTTGGCTTGAAACCGTGGAACATAACATCTTATAACCTTCAGTTCCCTTACTCCATAACAGCCATGATCTTGCACCATAATTAAACTAAATCCTACATACGCTCATGTAGCTCAACTCATATAATACCTCAAATCACCGGCTAAGTGCATATCCATCCTCGCGACAGTCGTGCGAACTTCCTTGGGCGATCTGAACTCAAAATGTAGCCCATACACATCCTATTTCTAAAGAGTAAACTCTTCATAGAGACTCATAGGGATCACATTATCTCAGGACATCCCACAAGAGATAACCCACCTGCTCATCCTCAAACTGGCATCTCTCTGTGACCCCATCATGGTCTCAATCACTATGCAGTTGCTAAATTCTCCTGAGTATAAACTCGTCGTCAAGACATAGGATTCTACTTCATTCCATGGATGAACAGCATGAAAGAACCCTCAAAACACATAAACTAATAATTGTACAATACATCCACATAGAAATCGAGCATCCACAGTTCTTTCACGTCCCAAACAAACTCTTCTTGTGACATCTAAACTGTCTAACCACAAACCCTAGTCATATAATACTTATCATATAGCTATCCAACCACTTACCTAGGCACCAATAATACCCTTAGGGGTACAATCGGACATATAAGTCCAAAAGCACATACTCACACAATCGAAACAACTGAACCCAACTTGCGGTCTGAACCCGGCCTCAAGTCCACCTGATTAGCCCATCTCTACCACACACAAAACACCTCTTATGCCTCATCCATGACATCACAAGTCGTCGATGCACAATTGGTACTGATCGCTCAATATAGCGTACGAGTGAGCAGAAGGAATTCAAAGGGATACGCTTCAATCTAAATCAATAACACATGATAAGGAAAGAAAGATGGAAAGTTTATCCTAGATGCCATGTAGCCTCTCGAAGATAGGTATGGACGTCATCATACCAATCCGCAAGACTCTACTAGGCACTTGCTCATGACTCATATAACCTATGAACCTAAGGCTTTGATACCAACTTGACACGACCCAAAATCCATCTAGTTCTGATGGCACCTAACCCAACCCTCTAGGTAAGCCAAAATAACATTCACCACCACTCAAATAAGAATAATAAGAGCCAATGAGAGAAATTATTGAACTTCTATACAAAGTCCCAAGGATTGGTAGTACAAGTCATGAGCCACTAAGATACAGATTTACAAAGTTAGTCTAAAAATAAATACCACATCTGTTTGGAATGTACATAAATAGAATTTCAATCTAAACTACCAAGGACAAATGATAGCCATATCTGAAAGAACATGTACCTCCTCAATGCCAGCTCTCACATACACAGCAGCATAAGCTCCAAGATCTGCAAGCAAGGTGAAGAAGTGCAGTATGAGTACAACCAACCCCATGTACTCAATAATTAAAAACCTAACATCAGGCTGAAAGTAGTGACGTGATTATAAGAAGGTCAAAGTCCAATACCAATAATCAATAACAACATATTATATAATGATGATAGTAGCGGTAAATACTTTGAAGGAATTTATCATATTCAGCTCATTCACAAATACGAAAAATTAGACATGCTTAACAAGTTTACAATTAAAGCATGAATATTTCATCAAAATAACTAAAATATGAATTTATTAGAAAACTGTGACTTTTTTCGGACTTCCAACAAAAGATAAGACATTTCATTTACCAACAAGCATGAGGAAATCCATCTATATGCCTATATGTCAAGTATACATGTCAAGTCAATAACATCATGTTGCTAACTAGCATGAGGAAATAACATCTCTATGCCTACATGTCAATTATGCATGACAAACCAATAACATATATTTATCCGCTAGCATGAGGAAAATGCATCTCTATGCCTGCTTGTCAAATATACATGTCATGTCAATAATATCCCAATGAAATCATCAAGTACACTCACTCTTGTGATGACTCGGCCAGTCGTCTCATGAGTTACCGCTCAGTTTCCCCCGTTTCTGCCTTATTATGCTTCGTTAGCTGTGTTTTATATAATCATGTCGAGTAGTTTGAGTGCGGAGTGGATTTGGTAAGAAATGAGACACTTAGTCTCTTTCAAGAAGGTTTAAGTTGTAAAAGTCAACTGGATGTTGACTTATGAGTTAAAGGCCCGGATGTGAATTCCGACGATTCGGTTAGTTTTGGGAGGTGATTTATGTCTTAGGAGCATGATCGGAATTGGTTTTGGGGGTCCGGCGTAGAATTAGGCTTGAATTGGTGAAGTTAGAATTTTGGCGATTTCCGGTTGATAGGCAAGATTTTGATCCGAGGGTCGGAATGGAATTCCAAAAGTTGCTGTAGCTTCGATATGTCATTTAGGATGTGTGTGCAAAATTTCAAGTCATTCGGATGTGGTTTGGTTGGGTTTAGATCAAAAGAGCGATTTAGAAGATTTTTAAAATCCTTAGGCTTGAATCCGACGCAAATTGGTGTTGATAGGGTTGTTCTGAGCGTTCCGAAGGTCGGAACGAGTTTGAATAATGTTATGGGGTAGGTTGGTATATCTAGTTGAAGTCCCAGCGGCCTCGGGTGAGTTTTGGGTGGTTAAACGGATAATTTCATCGTTGGAAAGAAATATCTGCAGAAAAACTAAAATCAAAATGCGGTCGCATTTCTCAAGTGCGGACCGCATATCTCACAATGAGATACCAAACTCAAATAGATTTCTGGGCAAGATTTGTGTCAAGAATGCGGTCAGAAATGTGGACCGCATATTCACCACACTAAGGCCGTAGACCAAGACAGATTTCTAGACAAAAACCAACGTCGAAAATACGGTCAGTAATGCGGTCGCATTCTTGATATGTGGACCCCAAGCCATGCTTCATACTGAATTGCGGTGAAGGCTAGGGCTACCTTTGCGATGGTCACGTCAAATATGCGGACCGCACATCTGTTATGCGACAGATACGCGATCGCATTTTAGGCCTGACAGGGGCATTTTTGTCTCGATTTTTGACCCCTTTATAAATAGAAATCAGTGCCCATTTGCCATGAAAAAACCCACTGTCGTTACCCACGAAGCGAAACACCTCCAAACACCATAAATCACGGCAAATCAACCCCAAAACTATATCCCAAGGGGACTTTCTTGGCCAAATTCTTAAAAGAAGGAGTTTGGCCATCTTGAACATAGTTGGAGCTATAGAGCTCGGATTAAAGCGAGTTTTGAGGCAATTCTTGGAAGATTTCCAAGGGAAACATCGGGGTAAGTGTTCTTAACTCAACCTTGGTCTAATTACTCCAGTAAATCGCTATATTTAGCACTTAATTGGTGATTTAAGTTGGGCAAATTGTGGAAAACCCTTAAGCTTATATTTTAAGACTTGGAGGTTGAACCGATGTCGAAATTTGATAAATTTTGTATGGTTGAACTCGTGGGGAGATAAGGAACCCGTTGAGGTGAAAATTACTGAATTTCGAGAAGTGGGCCCAGGAGTCGATTTTTGCTAATTTCGGAATATCTTAGTATTTATTGATTGTTTTCGCATGGGCTTTGTTACCCCAGCATATTGTGACATATTAGTTCTAATTTTTGATAGATTTGACGCACGCGGAGGCCAATTCGAAGGGCTAAGGCGTCGCGGGCTAAGGATTTAGCCGGTTCGAGGTGAATAGTGATTGTAAATGATGTTCTGAGGGTTTGAAACCCCGGATTGCACATCGTAGTGCTATATTGAGGTGAGGCACGCGCTCGATGATGAGCGTGGGGTCGTTTACTACTGGGGATTGTGACTTGGTCCGTCCCGATTGATGATTTTTACTACATATTTGATTGAAAACTTATTTGATATCATCATGATTTGGGCTGGTTGCCATATTTGGGCTTCGTGCCGGTTATTTGAACCTTTCGGGGGGTATTTATCACTGTTTCCTCATTGTTTTGATTCATTTCTTGAATTCACTTATGTTGTTTTCCACTATTTTACAACTCAGCCACTTTTACTCAATTTTGAGATTTAAATGACATTTTTAATGATGTAAATGGGATCGGGTGGTACGCCTACTACGAGATGTGATGGAAATGGGATCGGGTGGTACGCCTACCACGAGATGTGATGTAAATGGGATCGGGTGGTACGCCTACCACAAGATGTGATGTAAATGGGATCGGGTGGTACGCCTACCACGAGATATGATGTAAATAGGAGCGGGTAGTACGCCTACCACGAGATATGATGGGCCGTAAGGGGCCCCTCCCGGAGTCTGTACATCCTCAGTGAGCGCCGGTACCCATTGTGATGTGAAATATAGCCCGAGGGACTGATATTGTGATGTGAAACATAGCCCGAGGGGTGGATATTGTACCATGTGATATGCCCGAGGGGCCGATACTGTGTTTTAAATGATACTGAGCCCGAGGGGCGATATTTTACTTTACATTATTTACCAAAAAGGATTTCATGTTTTCACTTGTTGAAAAGAGATTTGACTTGGATTTCTCATTGATTTTCTGTTGCGAACGATGTTTTAACTACTTCATTATAGAATGCCTTGTGCTTTGTGTGTTTTCTTGCTTTCCGCCATTATTTATGATTATTACTCACTGAGTTAGAAGTACTCACATTACTCCCTGCATCATGTGTGCAGATTCAGGCGTTGTTGGTTCCGCCCTAGAGTATTGATTTCTCCTGTTCAGGCGGTGATTCCGAGACAACGAGGTAGCTGTTGGCGTCCGCAGCCCTGTATCTCTTTTATCTTGTTATTTCCACTTTCTTCAAACAATTGTGCCAGAGATATTGTAATAGAAATCTTGTTATTAGGATTTCATTAGTTGCGCATGGCATTGTGACACCCCGTTTTGGGCTGTTGTTGGGATGGGTAGTCATATTTTTTAGCGAATGATTGCTATTAAACTACGCTTATTTTGTTTCCTTGTTAATTGACTGCTTAGAACAAAATTTTGGGTTAAATTGGCTGGCCTTGTCTTCACGAGAGGCGCCATCACGACCGGGTTTGGGGTTAGGGTCGTGACAAGTTGGTATCAGAGCCTAGGTTACATAGGTCTCACGAGTCATCAGCGGGTTTAGTAGAGTCTCGCGGATCCGTACGGGGACGTCTGTATTTATCTTCAAGAGGCTGCAGAAACTTTTTAGGAAAACTCCATAATCTTGAAATTCTTGTCGCGCGAACTTGTGGATCCGAGCACTAAACTTCTGCTATCCTATTCTCTCACAGATGGTGAGGCCGCGAACTACCGGACGAGGTGGACGACCACCAGTATACCCACTGAGGCCATCAAAGGCCGAGGACGCGGTCGTGGTCGTGGTAGAGGCAGAGCAGCGAGGGCAGCATCTGTTGATCCACCAGCTGCCCAGCTCAGGAACAGGCTCCAGCAGCACCAGTTCAGGCACCAGCTGTGCCAATTGTGATTCCAGGTTTTCAGGAGGCCTTGGCTCAGATCTTAACCGTTTGCACTAGCCTGGCTCAGGTATTCTCAGCCAACACAGCGGTAGCTACTTCACAGGCCGAGGGAGACAATCGGACCCCCGCTGCTCGCACGCCTGAGCAGGTAGTGCAGGGACTTCAAATGCTGGGGGCACCTCCAGCCCAGCTGGTTGCACCAGCTCAGAATTCATAGTACTAGTTATGCCAGATGATGAGCAGCGTCGTCTTAAGAGGTTTGGCAGACTCCAACCTCCATCATTCAGTGGTGCTGAGGGTGAGGATGCCCAGGGTTTTCTTGACAAGTGTCACAAAATGCTCCGGACAGCCGAGATTCTTGTGTCTAGTGGTGTGGCATTCACTACCTTTTAGTTTACGGGAGCCGCCTTCACTTGGTGGGAGGCGTATGAGAGGCGTAGACCGGTTGATACAGCGCCCCTTACTTGGCAGCAGTTCTCCACTCTTTTCTTGGAGAAGTATGTGCCACAGTCCCGAAGGGAGGAGCTGCGTAGACAATTCGAATGGCTGCAACAGGGGGATATGACTGTGTCGCAGTATGAGTCGAGGTTTTTTGAATTGGCTCGTCATGCTGTTTGGATGGTTCCGACTGATCGTGAAAGGATCAGGAGGTTTGTGGATGGACTTAACTATCATCTCCGTATTCTTATGACCAGGGAGAGAGTATTGGGTGCTACTTTCGAGGAGGTGGTTGATATAGCTCGCGAGATTGAGACGGTTTGCCGTCAAGAGCGAGAGTAGAGGGAGGCCAAGAGGCCTCCAGGATCGAGCAGTTACAGTGGTACTCTTTCGAGGGCCAGTTTAAGCAGGGTAGAGGTCGTTCCTTCAGGCCTGCTCAGTTAGCTCATCCAGAGTATCGTGGGGCATCTGCAGGCCGTGGTTATTATGGATTGCAGCAGGGCCAGTCATCACGCAATGCCCTTCTAGCTCATGCTCCATCGGCCCAGGGTCCTTCTATGCAGAGTGCATCTGCTAGAGAACCAGGGAACTGTTATGAGTGTGGCGAAATGGGCCACATGTTGAGGCATTGTCCTCATCGTGGTGCTAGATCGTCCCAACAGAGGGGTCAACCCTCGACTTCTGCTCCAGTTACTTTACCACCCGCCCAGCCAGCTAGGGGTGGAGGTCAGGCAGCCAGGGGTCGCCCCAGAGGGGGAGGTCGAGCAGGCGGTGGCCAGGCTCGATTCTATGCCATTCCAGGCAGGACAGATGCTAGTGCTTCAGATGCCGTTATTACAGGTATTGTTTCAGTCTGCCACAAAGATGCCTCTGTATTATTTGATCCCGGTTCCACCTATTCATATGTGTCCTCATATTTTTCTCATTATTTGGGTACGCCCTGGGAGTTTCTTGCTTTACCTGTTCATGTGTCTACCCCGGTGGGCGATACTGTTATTGTAGATCGTGTGTACCGGTCATGTGTAGTGACTATTGGGGGTCTGAAGACACGAGTGGACCTATTGCTATTGAGCATGGTGGACTTTGATATCATTTTGGGCATGGATTGGTTATCTCCGTATCGTGCCATTTTAGACTGTCATGCTAAGACAGTTACTCTGGCTATGCCGGGTGTACCGCGGATCGAGTGGCGTGGTGTGACTGATTATGTCCCTTGTAGGGTGATATCGTTCTTAAAGGCCCAGCGTATGGTTGGGAAGGGTTTCCTTTCATACCTAGCGTTTGTGAGGGATGTTGCAGCTGAGACCCCAAGCATTGACTCTGTTCCAGTTGTGAGGGATTTTCCCGATGTCTTTCCTGCAGACCTGCCGGGCATGCCACCGGACAGGGATATTGATTTTGGTATTGACCTAGTACCGGGCACTCAGCCCATCTCCATTCCACCGTATCGTATGGCACCAACAGAGTTGAAAGAATTGAAAGAGCAACTTCAGGAACTCCTAGATAAGGGGTTCATTCGGCCTAGCGTGTCACCTTGGGGTACACTGGTGCTGTTTGTGAAGAAGAAGGATGGCACGATGAGAATGTGCATCGATTATAGGCAATTGAACAAGGTAACAATCAAGAACAAGTATCCTTTGCCTCGCATTGATGATTTGTTTGACCAGCTTTAGGGAGCGCGAGTGTTCTCCAAGATTGATCTCCATTCAGGATATCACCAGTTAAAGATCAGGGATGCAGATATTCTTAAGACTGCTTTCCAGACTAGATATGGTCACTATGAGTTTCTTGTTATGCCTTTCGGGCTAACCAATGCCCCAGCAGCGTTCATGTAGTTGATGAACAATATTTTTTGGCCTTATCTAGATTCGTTTGTTGTGGTATTTATTGATGATATTCTCGTGTACTCGCGTAGTCAGGAGGAGCACATAGAGCATTTGCGAGTTGTATTGCAGAGGTTGAGGGAGGAAAAGCTCTAT
>MCJB01050619.1:327726-362918 GCA_002018475.1 Nicotiana obtusifolia | reverse complement strand
GGCCCGTAGCGGGCCTAGGCCCGTGGTGGGCCGGTCCCTACCCACGAGCCCGCCAGGCCCAAGCCCGCCAGGCCCGTTAGGCCCCAGGCCCGTGGTGGGCCACACCCTTACATACATATAGAAAAAAAACAAAAAAACTTATACATAGTCGATCAGCAGTCACTATCCACACTTAAAATTTTTCGACCACATACGTCTCAGGCTCTCAGATAGATGTAAACTTTTGCTTTTTATTCAAAAAATTGAAGAAAAAAGGTAGAATCATTTAACCGCCTAAGCAAAATAATGTAACATCTAAAATCATCAAATCCTTAATTGTAGATCAAGATAATATATAAGGTAATAGTCAAATATATGCTTAATTAGAATAAAACTTAAAACTCAAACTGTTTCTTGGCGTATTAGTCGAACATTCTGAGGAATAAAGTATATATATATGGTGTGAGCACGTGATTTTTGCCGTACCTGAAATACTCCTATAAAATCAATAAGATAATTTTTAATTAATTATGAGCTATTTTAGAAATTTTATTATATTTTAAATTACTTATATTTTTCTTGTTTGCTTAATTTTTAAGTAATTAAATCATGAAAATATAAAAAATATCATGCATCTTATTTAAGATTTGTTTTTACATTTATAGGATTGAATTGGTGGTTATTTATTTTATAAAATTGGAAAAATCATAAAAATAGTTCATTTTACACTTTCCTTAATTTTTAATCTTTAATTCTTAGAATCAAGTGTTGTTATAATTTTTATAAATAGTTATTTAGCTTAATTTCACATTTAGGTAATTTAGGATATTTTTTTTAATTATTAAGTCCTCTAGTTTTAAAAATTAAAAAGAGAAAATCAAAAACAAAAGAAGTAAAAAAATAAAACAAAGAAGAAGAATTCGGACTGGGCCAATGTCTTTTAAGATGTAAACTGAGCCCAATTGAAACTTTTCGGACCAGCCTAAGACTTCCCCCCCCCAAAGACCAAACGACACCGTTTGGATAAAACAATCTGATCTGAGCCGTTGATCTCAACAGATCCAACGGCTCGGAACTAATTCCCCTTTCCCTTATATATGTCTGAACGATCCCCTACCCCCCCCCCAATTCCATCATCGTTCCAAACAAACCCTCTTTCTAAAAACCCTAGCCGCCCCAAGTCCCTTTGAAAGCCATGGTTGTCACACCTCAAACTCACTCCAAAATCGACCAAAATCACACCCAAACAACCATCATTACCCCCTCATCCCAAATCTGCAAACCGTTCAACCAAAAATCCCTAAAAAATCCTTCGATTTCAAACAGAAAAAGTCAAACCCTAAAGTCTGAAAGCTTTAAATCGAAGCCTTATTAGAGCCGATTTGAAGTTAAAATGGACTTTAGCCGTGTGTTCTTAACAAGACACACGGTTAAAGTCAATTTTAGCTTAAAAAATCAGATTTTAAGATGGTTAATTCGAGGTATTTTCTTTTCCTTTTATTTTTCAGTTTTGTCTTCCGTTTAATTGCTTGTTTGTATTGTTGTTCATCTTCTATCCCTTTCGTGAGTCTCCTAGTTTGGATTTTGATTTTGGATCAAAGGTTACCCTTTCCTGTTGCCTGGTTATTTCACTGTCTTGGGTTGAGTCATTAAGACTCTTTGAAAATAAAAGGGCCACGGATGAAATTCGGTTTTTGAAATTGAAGCCCAAAAGTGACTGGTCAGAAATGTTTGGGCTATTGTCCTGGTCGGATCAATTTGACCCATAAAGTGTAAAAGGGTAAAATCAGAACATGGGGGTTGATATGGGTAATAATCTGTTAGAAACTTCTGGGAGGCCCTTAGTGGCAATTAAATAAATTAAAAAGAAAACATTGGGGTGACTTTCAAAGAAGTTAAAAACAGAATCTGTTAAGGGGGGACGTTCTGGTCACATGCACACAAAACGGATGGAGGGAGGGGAAAGATATTAAAAAAGATTTGGATAACAAATTTTTTGGAAATGAGTCTGGGATTTTTTGCATATAAAAAGGGGTGAGATTCTTTACGGAAGGGGGACATTTTTTTTTATCACAAACACCAGATATACAGTATCACTAAAATTAGCTTGGTTTCTGCTGGTCACTGTGCTTACTACTTTGTTTCTATGAAAAAAAGGAAAAACCAAAAGATTTCTAAAGATAGTAGACCTCTGAATTCCTGTTAAATCCTCTCGTATATCTTTGATTGTTGAAGTGGATCGAGTGGTGAGCTGCTATTTCGTTTGTTGTTGTTGCTCTGCTGGGTTTACCTGCTTCTTTTTAGGATCTATCTGTTTGCTATATAGGTATGCTCAATACCTTTGTAATTTCAAATCGAAATTATGAATTAAACTGAAATATTGTTTCTTAGTTCAATAGATTTAACATGTTCGATTATTAGAATCGTTTGAATTTGCCTCCCTGATCATCTTTAGAGGCTACGAATGGGTGAAAAATAGACTGATTCTTGTTAATGAACTACTTGTTAGTTGTTTGTCTTACTGATTTAGTAATGAAGTTTGAATTGTTCTCTTTTCTCATCTTGTCAAATCTTGTTCATTCATCATTAATTGTAGTATTTGTTTGGTGTTGTTCCTTGGTTGCAATTCTGATTGAAACTATTTCCAAACTGGATGGTAGTTTTCAATATCTATTTTATTCAAAACATGTTCGTAATATTTCTGCTGGCTGCCTAATGTACTATAAAGCAGTACTTACTCAACCAAAAACAGAACAGTTAGTTGGCATTTTCGAGTTAATTACAGTAAGAAATAATGGTCACCTCATCTCTTTTGTTCTGATTAGTTGAACTTAAAATTGAAAAAAAAAAAAGGAACAGAGAGCAGGTTATGGGACACTGTATTATGCTGGATTTGAGCAGTATTTGTAAAATTCTAAGACTGTAGGGGCCATTTATGTAATAGCTTGGCATACCAGCTTTGTAATCAGTCACTGAGTTTATAGTTGCTATGGTAATTTGTAATTAATCTCTTTTTTTACAGCTGTATAAGTAGTATAGATTCCGGTAAAATTCATACAATTGAACACATGCTAAATTATGTTTTTCTTGTGATGTGTGGGTTGCATTTGTAGCCCATTTCTGAAATGCAATCCTGTTTAAAGCTAGTATTGGGCCTGCCTTGAGTTGGCCCATTTCGGCGGCATCTAAGCCCAAATTTGATGTCTGCGTTGTCTGAAACCTGTTCGTTTCAAAACAAGGCTACTTCTGAATTTTTGCGTTAAAACTTAAAGCATGGCTATTTCTGGAATTAGTGAAAAATTCCAATGTGGCTATCTCTCAAAATTAGTGTTAAATTCAGAACATGTTTATTTTATGAAGCTAGTGGCTATGTTTGTAATTGAATTGACTCTGAAAAGCTTGCTATGGGCCTGTAATTAAAACAATAGGAGCCCAAGCAAGTCATCCTTAATACACAGCCGAACAGACCATCAGTTATTTACAAATGGACTTCTAAATGGTTTTAAAACCAATAGACTTAGTGCTAATAACTTTAAATATAAAAATTCTTTAATTAATAGAGGTGAGCCATATAATTGGCAACGATCACTTATGGCCCTCTTAATAGTTAAATACAAGTTTTAAATAATTAATTCTTAAACACCTTAACTTTTGTAGCTTGCTTTTAGGCGCAATTAATAACATTGTGACTATGGGTACGGTTCCCGTGACATAGTAGCAATGCCAATTTCGAGGGTGCCTTTAGGTGACTTGATTTTAATAAATTCAAATAACAAGAGCTTTCTAATCATTTGAGGTGTGCCATGCCGATTAAGATTTCAAATACATGGCCCTCACTAATAAATACTAAAAATCCTTAGAAAATTGAGGCGTGCTATCCAGTGAATTTCATGGCCCTCGAACAGTTAAAAACGTGTAGCAGCTTTAGGCGCGTTATTTTAAATAACTCAATTTCCTAAACTCGGGTGCGCATTTATGTGACCCAAATCCAAATCTCAATCTTAAAATAAAGTGTGTTACGGATTACGGGTGCATTTATGTGACGTGGTTCGTGACATATTTTAATTAATATTGCAATTCTCTAATAATTATATAAAAGCGGTTAAAGGTAAAGTATACCATAGGCTAGAAACATGTATTAAAATCAGATAATAGCCGATTATAACAGTTGAGCGACCGTGCTAGAACTACGGAATCCGAGGGTGCCTAACACCTTCCCTCGGATTAACAGAATTTCTTACTTAGAATTTCTGGTTCGCAGACTTCGTAAGGAAAGTCGAAGTTTTTCCTCGATTTGGGATAAAAACCGGTAGCTTGGAACACCAATTAAATATTCCAAGTGGCGACTCTGAAAATTAATTAAATAATCTCATTTCGAATAATGCCACTTTAATTGAAAAAACTCTTTTATATGCTCTCGGGGGTGTACGAGAAAAGGAGGTGTGACACATGGGGATGAATGCTCTACCTACCAAGCTATCAGTACCTTAGACTGTCTCCTATGATCCCAATGAATTTAGTGAACGACTCTAAACTTTACCTTTTCATAAATAAAAAAAGCTCAACTTTTAATATCTTCAATGATATTGAAAGTTAAGTTGTTTATAACGGGCAACTAAAAAGTATATAATAGAAATTAGAAAGGTCTAGGAAGCTCTGGACTCTAAATAAGGGCCGTTGAGAATGGAAGTGATTAGTAACTGAGTACTTGTCAAAGCACATGGACGACATTCAAATATCATATATAGTGGAAGGAATGTTGGAAGGAACATGATAATTATTTAAAAAGCAATTCACTAATTACACTTTAGAATGAGACGACCTTCTTAATTTCAACATCCACTAATAATAATATTAATCTTCCATTCACATATGAACCATGAATCACTACATCCTTTTTTCTTTTACTTGATTACCTTTTAATTTAATAATGTTTCTTTATCTTCACATTTGAAGTCAAAAAGGTCACTCACGTCGCCAACTTTGGCTAACCACCAATAATAGGACTTTGAGAAATATATTTTGAGATAACACTTTTTACTCGTGAATACATCTTTAGGAAAAAGTTGTCTATATATTTCTCAAAGTCCTATTACCCGTGAATACATCATTGTCTCTAGAGTTTGATAATTTTTACTGCTTTAATCACAATTTTTATAATTCGAAAGTTATTGAACCTAGTTTTTAGTGATATTGAATATTTATAGTTCAACGTCACTTTTATGTGAGAATCGATTTTAGATTTTTAATTAAATATATTTACAGAGACCGCTTAATTTTTTTTAGAGCGCAATTGAATATGACCACTCTCTCACATGAATAATTTAATGTGCTCATGATCAGCGAAACGATCTCTTCATTTACTTACTATAGTCGGCTAAGTACAAAATCTATACGTCATCTAGCTATGCGTTCTCTATTGCTCCATTCTCCTCTACGGTTAGTACGATATCTGACTTTCTTTTGCTTATGTTTTTCCATGATATTTCATTTGAAATAGCTTCTCAATTTTAAAGAGTATTGAGTAGTAATATATTTCTGATGTTTTATACTTCAATATTATTGGCCCAAGTGAAATTTGTTTTGATGACAGATTCATTCACAATATGCACAGACACAGGCAAATTCGAGCATAAGGGATGTACGTGAAAGAGATAGGCTTAAGTTGTTATATCTGATATCTCTTGATCGAAAAAGGTTGCATAACTTTATCCAAAATAAGGGAGGAGTTAGAAGTTGAAGATAACTAGAACTCTTCCACCAAGGAAGAGTAGCATTAGAACTCTAGTTTATTTCCCATTCTGCTAACTCTATATATTGCAAGATGTTCTCATTCTATAGACACGCATAAGCGCTGAAGTAAAATGTGAGTTGAGAGCAAAATAACAAGGTATTTTGTAAGCAATTCTCGTGTGATTCAAGTGTGCGAACCTGAGGCTACATTAACCAGATAGTTCCAAGCGTCTGTATTTTATTCTAATTCAATTGTAGTAGGTGTTTTCAATTTGTACCTTTCAGCTTTATCTAGAATCAATTATATTTCTGAGTATTCAAGTTAGAGTTAACTTGAAGTTGTCGCAACAGTTAGAGCCTGGTTGCCCTAACCGGATTAGAGTTGATCCTTAGATTTACAAAGAATTTTGTAAATGCTGTTTTGGCTCAGTGATTTAGCGAAGTGTTGGGGAAAATCCTACTGAGTAGTAGGTCGTGGTTTTTTTTTTACCTTTTGAGCTGGATGTTTCCCACATAAAAATACTTGTATTCTTTACTTTCCGCATTTACTATTTCCGCAATAGTAGTATAAGAAATACTTAGAAGAACCAGGTCCTTTTATAATCAGTGTATGCTTGGACACCACACAAATCACCCCCTCTTGTGTGACATTGACGTATAAAACATCAATTGGTATTAGAGCGGGTTATGCTTGAAGAGGCTAACACCTTACGAGAAGATCAAGATGAGTGCATCACCTGAAAACTGGGCAGGACAATCCACTGCTAGGCCACCACTCTTTATCGGCCAGTACTACTCTTGGTGGAAAAACAGGATGAGAGATCATATTATAGGAGAGGACTATGAGCTATGGGACATTGTCACTGATGGACCACTGGCTACCCTGAAGAAAAATGCTGAAGGATTAGATGTGCCAAAGACAAGAGCTGATTGCACTGCTGAAGACTTGAACAAATGGGAGAAGAACTCTAAAGCCAAGAAATGGCTTGTTTGTGGACTTGGTCCAGATGAGTACAGCAGAATCCAAAGTTGTACCACTACTAAGGAAATCTAGGACACTCTGCAAGTGGCTCATGAAGGAACACCTTAGGTGAAGAGATCTAGAGGAACTCTACTGTATTCTCAATATGAGAAATTTACTATGAAGGAAGGAGAAACTATTCAAGAGATATACACAAGGTTCACTACATTGACAAATGAACTAAAGTCTCTTGGAAGGATTATTCTGAAGAAGATAGAGTCGAGAAGATACTGACAAGGGTTCTGCCTATTACTTGGGAGCGCAAAATCACTGCCATTCAGGAATCAAAGAACATTGCCACTCTCCCACTGGATGAATTAATTGGAAATCTAACTGCCTATGAACTTAGGAGACAAACCATGAAAATGGATGTACCTAAAAAGGAAAGGAGCCTGGCACTCAGAATCACTAAAGGTTCTGATCTAGAAGATGATGGCTATGATTACCAAGGACTTCAAGAAGTACCTGAGGAGAGGAAAGGGACCTTCAAGAAGTGGAAGCTATAATAAGTCAAAAGTTCCTGAGAAGCAAACCAATGATGGATGCTACAAGAGTGGAAAGACTGATCACCACATCAAGAACTGTCCTCAATGGGAAATTGAATGGAAGAAGGAAAGATCTGAATAAAGGAACAAGAAGAAGGAACAGGTTCAACCCAAGAAAAGCAAAGGATCAACCAAGGCTATGGTCACTGCTTGGGGAGAAAACTCAGATGATGATGATGGGGATTAACAAGCATTTATGGCCATTGGAGAATCTGATGAAGAAACTGAAGTAAGTGTAATTCATCTCAAAGACAAGATTAAATTGTTGTCTAAAAAAAGGTTATCTGAGTTACTTCTAGAACTAATTGATGAATCTGAAGATGTAAGCAATAAAAAGGAATAATTGTCTAAAGAATGTGTGATTTTGAAGGCTAAGTGCAAAACTTGAAACTTAGGGTTAGTGAGACTGTAAGTGAAAATACTATATTGAAGAACCAGGTTCATGCACTTGACTCAACTGTTCTAGAACTTAGATCTGAAAATCTAAAACTGAAATTAGGAACAGGTAAAAAGACAGCTGATCACACACAACTCACTCTAGAAGAAAATGTAGGAAAAATAAAAGATGAGTTGTATAAAAGGAATGAGCAGGTGAGAATCCTAAAGGAGGATCTAAGCAAGGTCAAGCATGAGCTAGACAAAACTTGTAAATAGAACAGGTCCTCCGATGCACTTTCATGGCTACAGGAACACCATAGTAACAACAGAAGAGGACTTGGCTTTGGGAATCTGGCATCTAAATGGGATCCCAAAAGCAAGTACCTCACACTTCCTGAGAACAAGATTTACACACATTGTGGTAAAACATGTCACTATAAAAGTGAATGCACTGCAAAAGAAAAGGCAGGTCAAAAGAACAAAGAATTTATTCAAAGGAAGAATAGGCTACCAAGTGGGGCTAAAACGAATTTGATTCATCCTTTTGCCTATAGAAATGGACCCAAACTAGTTTTGGTGCCTAAGACTAACTCATGCTTTTCTTTTGCAGGTCCAAGTGAAGGGGAGCAACCAAATATGATACATGGATAGTGGCTGCTCAAAGCACATGACAGGAAACAAGAATCAGTTCCTTTCACTTGAGAACCTTAAAGAAGGTAATGTCTCATTTGGAAATGGGAGAAAAGGTAAGATCATTGGGGTTGGAAAGGTAGGTAAGACTGATTCTCACTCTATTGAGAACGTCTACTTGATATATGGACGGAAGTACAGTCTAATAAGTGTATCACAATTGTGTAATAGAGGTAACATGGTAGCATTCACATCTACCAAATGCTTTGTGATTAATCTTACCACTAACAAGATAGTTTTGCAGGGAAAAAGAGTGAACAACATATATGTTGTAGATCTATCCACACTTTCAGAAAATGAATTCAATTGCTTAAGTGTGTTGGATAATGATCCCCTCCTTTGGCACAAGAAACTTGGACATGCCAGTCTAAGTCACTAAACAAACTAGTCTCCATGGATTTGGTGATAGGCCTGCCTAACATTAAGTTCAAGGAAGATAAAGTTTGTGAGGCTTGTGCAAGGGGGAAGCAGGTAAGATCCTCTTTTAAAAGTAAGAAAGTGGTAAACACTACCAGGACGATGGAACTGGTCCATATAGATATTTGTGGACCAATGAGAACATTAAGCAGAGGTGGTAAGAGATGTGTGAGGGTGCTTGGTGATGATTACTCTAGGTTTACTTGGACATTGTTTCTAACATCTAAAGATGAAGCATTTGACATGTTAATTTCTTTTGTTAGAAAAACTTAGAAACAACTAGGTAATCGACTTGCATCAATTAGGTCTGATCATGGTACTGAAATTGAGAATGCTAAATTTACTAAATTTTGTGATGATCATGGCATATATCATAATTTTTCTGCTCCTAGGACTCCACAACAAAATGGAGTAGTTGAAAAAAAGAATAGGACACTTGAAAATATGTCTAGGACTATGCTTCTTTCTAGTAAACTGCCCCATAGTTTCTGGGAGAAGTTGTAAACACTGCATGTTACATCATAAATAGGAGCATGACTAGACCTCTTGTAGAGAAGACTCCCTATGAGTTACTTGAAGGAAGAAAGCCAAACATATCCCATCTTAGGGCATTTGGATGCAAGTGTTTTGTGCACAATAATGGCAAAGACTCCCTAGGTAAGTTTGACCCCAGAAGTGATGAAGGAGTATTCTCGGGATATTCTTCACATAGAAAAGCTTATAAGATTTATAATAAAAGAACTATGTGTATAGAAGAAAGTGTAGATGTGGTTTTTGATGAAATTAACATTTTTTCTGAGAGGCAAGAACATGATGATGAAGCTGTTGAGTTGGTGAGAAACTCAAATGAAACCACAACCCAGAATGAAGCTGCACCAGAAGTAGGAACAGTTGATGGAACAGGTCCTTCCACCCAGGGCAACTTGATGGAATTGAACAAAGAGGAAGTGATCCTCAAACCTCAAGGAAACCTGTCCATAAACCTGTTCCTCAGCAACAAAACATTGAAGGAACATCTAGGGGAAACCAGCTGGTTGTGAAACCTTACAAGTATCAAGTTCTCATCCCATTGAGAACATAATCGCTGATCCAACCTCTGGAATCAAAACCAGATCTTCTTCGAAGAATCTTTGTGCTTTTGATGCTTTTTTATCTCTGATTGAACCTAAAAATATTGCTGAGGCTTTGCAGGATACAGACTGGGTAAATGCAATACAAGATAAACTCAACGAAATTGATAAAAGTCAAGTTTGGCATATGGTACCAATACCCAAGGACAGATCAGTAATCGACAAAAAGTGGGTCTTCAGAAACAAACTTGATGAAGATGGAACAATTACAAGGAACAAGGCAAGATTGGTGGTTCAAAGATATAGTCAAGAGGAGGGCATAGACTATGATGAGACTTTTGCTCCAGTTCAAGATTGGAAGCAACTAGACTCCTTATAACCTTTGCTACTTATATGGAATTCACTCTCCATCAGATAGATGTCAAGAGTTCCTTCCTCAATGGCTATCTTAAGGAAGAAGTGTTTGTCAAGCAACCTCCGGGTTTTGAAAGCAAGGAATGTCCTGATCATGTGTACAAGCTTGACAAGGCACTTTATGGACTAAAGCAGGCTCCAAGAGCATGGTATGAAAGATTATCAAAATTTTTGCCTGAGCATGGCTACAAGAGAGGTAAATTTGAAAATACTTAATTCTTGAAAGAAAAAGATAAACATCTCTTAGTAGTTCAGACATATGTTGATGATACAATCTTTGCAGCAACTACTGATAAGTTAAGTAAAGAATTTGCTAAACTAATGGGGAGTGAATTTGAAATGAGTATGATGGGTAAGCTTAATTTCCTTTTAGACTTACAAATTAAACAAAATTCAAATAGAACTATGATCCATCAGCAGAAGTATGTGAAAGAGCTGCTTAAAAGGTTTAAAATGGAAGATTCCAAAGAAATTGACACTCTTATAGTAACTGCCACAAAATTGGATGTAGTTGAACCTGGTTCATCTGTTGATCAAAAGTTGTATAGGGGAAAAGATTGGCTCTTTGTTGTATCTCCCTGCTAGCATACCTGACATTATTTTCAGTATAGGCCTTTGTGCTAAATTTCAGGCAAGTCCAAAGGAGTCTCACTTGACTGCTGTCTATAGGATCCTGATATACCTAAGAGGCACTACTGAGCTTTGTCTATGGTATACAAAAGGTAGTAATTTCAACTTAGTGAGATATGATGATGCTGATTATGCAGGTTTTCTTGTGGATAGAAAGAGCACCTCAGGTATGGCACAATTTTTTGGCTCATGTCTTGTGTCTTGGACCACCAAAAAGAAAAATTCTGTGGCCTTATCTACTGCTAAAGCTGAGTATATTGTTGATGCCTCATGTTGTGCTCAATCGTTGTGGATCAAACAACAGTTAATGGATTTTGGAATTGATGTAGGTTGTATCCCTATTTTTTGTGATAATACTAGTGTGGTTTGTATGACCAAGAACCCGGTACATCATAAAAAAACTAAGCACATAGATGTTAGGCATCACTTTTTGAGGGACAACTATGAAAAAGGTTTGATCACTTTAGAATTTTGTGCTACTGACAAGCAAATAGCTGACATCTTCACAAAAGCTCTATGTAGAGATCACTTTAAAAGGAACAGGTTAGAATTAGGTATGATTAAGTCACCTAAAAGAACTAGTTCTAACTCAAAAATTGGTTAGAGAAATTGTGAATTTTTCTAAATAATTAGATTAGATTTTGCTCAATCTCATACTTTCATCAGTGTACTCTTGTGCCATGTGTTAAAATGATTCATTAATCTCTAATGATATTATCTCTATTTTCTTGAAAAATTCAGACTTACACAAGAGATTTCTCAGTGAAGAACCTGGTTCATCAAGATTACTTGGTATGTACTCTTCACTCTGCATATTTTGAAATACTTTTATTTGGATAATGATCAAGAGGAAAGTCCCATTCAATCCTAAACTCCTTGACCTTATCAATTACAAAATAAACCGGTTTCATTCAAAAAAGAGTCCAAAATGCAATAAGTGCCTAGATTCTAGGGACACTCTTCAACGTCTTTTCAAACTGAATTCCAGTTTGATTAGACTTCTGAAATGGCTGCCATTACCCAATAAATGCTTCCACTTTAAATTGATTAGGCTTTAGTTGTTTCTTCACTTTTAAATTTTCAAGCCGTCAAAACTCTCTCTATCTTCTCTCATGTTCCTAACACACCAAAATCATCCTCTCTCATACCCAAACATAAGAAATGGCAACTCCTTCTAAGAATCCCTCGTCACCACCCAAGGAAATCGCACCCGCACCATTTATCACACCTTCAACCATGCCAATCTCTAAGGAAAGTAGAGTCAAGATGCTTCCTCGCAAGGTTGTTGCGGGAAAAGAACAAATCAAAAAAATTAATGAAAAATTGAAAGCAAGTCAAGAGGAAGAACCCCAGAAATCTTATGAATCATTCAAATCTACTACTGAGGAGGAAGAAACTGTTTCTTCTAAAACAGAATAGGTAACATCTGGCCCAAATACTACTACTGAAATCATCTCTGAGGTTGCTGCTAATTTGGAGAATAGGTTCATTCTGGTGGGAACTGTGGCTGGGGTTGAGACTACTAAGTCTGGGAGAATAGGTGGTAAAGATAAAAAGAGAAATGAAAAAGAGATTGAGGGTGTTCAAGGTTGTGAGGGGTATGGGGAAAGGAGTGGTTAAAGGTTCACCCAACTCCTGCTAGTCTAACTGAAAAAATAGGAAAAATAGTAGTGTAGAGTGAGGAATCTGCAGGAGAAGAAGATAGTGTAAAAGAAAACAAGTGAAGTGGGTCTGGAGAAGCTGCTGAGGGGTTGGTTTGATTAGGGAAGGATGTTCAAGAACCTGTTCCATCTGAGCAGGAAACCCTCGCAAACCTACTTAAAAAGGTGACTAACAGTTACAATCCCAAAAAGAAAAGGAGTTCAGGAGTTAAAGTTCCTGGCACTGCTAGGGCAAATAAGAAAAGAAAGGATGCCTCTTCTATCCCTGTAGAGATTCCTCCTACAAGAGGAAGAGCTACAAGGAGTAAGAAGAAGCAGAGTGAGGCTGAACTAGAAAAGGCCTTAGAAGAAAGTAAAAGAAAAGTTGTTGCAAAAGAAAAAGAGAAGGTGGTTGAGCCTGTTGAGGCTGTTGAAATTGACGAGATGGACCTGATCCTTCGAGATGAAGAGGAGACAGAAGAAATGGAGGTTGTGACTCCAAAGGCAAAGAAAACCAAGACTTCCACAAAGAAGTTTGTTTCAAAAACAAAGTCTGCGGAGCCATGTACTATGACTAAAAGAACCAGGTCTGCATTTGAAATCAAGAAAAGTAAAAATAGTTGAGGAAGAAGTATGGAGTGGAGAATAAGAAGAAGAATCTGATGCTGAGAAGGACAAGATGGTTAAGTTTAGAAAGAGAACTATCTTGAAAGATAGACTCCTCAGGGACTTGGAAGAGGAAGGTATGTTAATGCTGCTGGAGAAGTTACAATTGTAAGGATGAAAGGACATGGTACTTCAAATGGATGGAAAGTTGGCCAGATCTGAGATTGTGGAGCTCATGGCAAATTGTAAGATCAAAGATGGTAGGTTCACCAGTGTGATAAAGGGGGTGACAGTGAGTTTTGATGATAAAGAATTGGGAGAGATCTTTGGTGTACCTGCTGAAGGGTACAATGATTATAAGAAGCTCAAATGGCCAAGTCTGAAGAATCTCCCTACTGCTCTTACCATAACAAGAAAGTTCGGTGACAATGATGAAGAACTTGAGCTCGAGGCTATGTATAAATGTGAGATGAAGTCACCCCACAAAGTATTGTCCGAATTTGTTAAAAAAGTTGTCCTACCTAGGCAGGAAAGGAGGCACATTGCCACATTCATGGACCTGGTCCTTATGGAATGTTTGGAAAGTAGGAGGAAAATCAATTGGCCTGGATTCATCATTCAACTTCTTGATAGGGTTCTAACTGGCACCAAAACTCATGCCATACCCTATGGTTTTATTCGCGCGGTTGTACTTGCATACTTCAAGGTAGCCATCAAGAAATGGGAGGTTGGTACAAGCAAGAATCACTTTGTGGCAAATACTTTGACTGCTTATGACTATGAAGTCCACGCCACTCCAACCTGGTTCATCCAAAAAAGTACTTGTGAACAGCAAAGTGCGAGCTTTTGTGCAAGAAAATTGGGCTAAGGATGCTGAAATTAATAGGCTGAAGAAGAGGTTCGCAGAAGTGGAGACTGAGAAAGATGCTCTCAGAGCTGAGCTGGAAAAGGAGAAGGAGAAGAATGATGACATTCTTCAGGATATGCTGAAACTGCTTCAAGCCAGTAACCAAGAACCTGGTCCTTTCTAGCCTTAAGACTTCCTAGCCCAGTTAGACCAACGAGTGACCCAGATGAGATTTTGTTTCTTTTGCTCATGATCCAGTGTTTTTATTTCTCTTTATGCTTGTGGATGATTAAGTATCAATGATAATCGAATTTTTTTGTGCTCTAACTGTTGTTGATGCTTCTTAGATGGCTAATATTATTAGATTGATAAATGATACTTGATTCCATGATTGCATTTGAAGTAGCCCCAGTGGCCACTAGTAATTTTTATTAAAATCTGGTTATCTAACATAATTATGCAGTTTTTTGATGATGCCAAAAGGGGGAAAATAGGTGCTTTTTACTTTGGACTGTGATGTCTATAACCTAATGAACCTGGTCGTTGATGATTCGTGACATCAAAAATGAAAAGTGTCTAACTTTGTGTTGATGTTGAGCTGAGTTGAAACTGGGATTATGCTTATGAAAAGCACAGAGTTTGTCATCATCAAAAAGGGGAAATTTGTTGGCCTTCGTGAAAGTTTGTTTTGATGATTGACAAAGGAACTCAAGCAAGAACCAGGTCCATCCACAGTATGCACAAACACGGGGAGATTTGAACATAAGGGATGTACGTGAAGGAGATAAGCTTAAATTGTTATATCTGATATCTCCTGATCGAAAAGGTTGCATAAATGATAAGGAGAAGGACTCCTTACACGAAGAGAACTTTATCCAAAATAAGGGAGTTAGAAGTTGAAGATAACTAGAACTCTTCCACCAAGGAAGAGTAGCATTAGAACTCTAGTTATTTCCTTTCTACTAACTCTATATATTGAAGGATGTTCCCATTCTACAGGCATGCACAAACGCTAAAGTTAAACGTGAGTTGAGAGCAAAATAGCAAGGCATTTTGTAAGCAATTCTCATGTGATTCAAGTGTACGAACCTGAGGCTACATGAACCAGATAGAAGAACCGGTTCCAAGCGTCTATCTTTTATTCTAGATCAATTGCAGTAGGTGTTTTAAATTTGTACCTTTTAGCTTTATCTAGAAGAAATTGTATTAGGTACTCTAAGTATTCAAGTTAGAGTTAACTTGAATTTGACGCAACAGTTAAAGGCTGGTTGCCACAACGGGATTAGAGTCAATCCTTAGGTTTACAAAGAGTTTTGTAAATGTTGTTTTGGCTCAGTGATTTAGTGAAGTGTTGGGGAAAATCCTTCTGAGTAGTAGGTCGTGGTGTTTTCACCTTTTGAGCCGGGTGATTTCCACGTAAAAATACTTGTGTTCTTTACTTTTCACATTTACTATTTCTACAAAAGTAGTATAAGGAACACTTCAAAGAACTAGGTCCTTCTATAATCAGTGCACGCAAAAATTGGACACCACACAAATCACCCCTCCTCTTGTGTGACGTTGATGTATAAAACATCAAATACCACACAAGAGGGGGGATGATTTATGTGGCGTCCAATTTTTCGTGTGCATAGAATATAGAAGGACTTGGTTCTTCTATGTTTTCCTTCTACTACTATTGCGGAATAATAAATGCAGAAATTAAAGAACACAAGTATTTTTACATGGAAAACACCTTGCTCAAAAGGTGAAAAAACCACGACCTACTATACAGTAGAATTTTTCCCAACACTTCACTAAATTACTAAGCCAAAAACAGCATTTACAAAACTCTAGTAAACCTAAGTATTACCTCTAACCTTTGTGGAAACCAGCCTCAGACTGTTGCGATAATTCAAGTTAACTCTAACTTGAATACTACACTTAAAGTACCTAGTACAAATGCTTCTAAAGAAAGCTGAAAGGTACAACTCAAAAACCCTACTACAATTGAACTAGAATAAAAGACAGACACTTGGAACTAATTCTTCTATCTGGTTCATGTAGCTTCAGGTTCATACACTTGGATCACACAAGAATTTCTTGCAAAATGCCTTGCTATTTTTCTCTCAACTCACGTTTAACTTCATCATTTGCTCTTGTTTGGTTGAAGAGTTCTTGTTATCTTCAACTTCTAACTCCTCCCTTATCTAGGACAAAGTTCTCTTCGAGTAAGGAATCCTGCTCTTTATCAATTATGCAACATTTTTGCTTAGGAGATATCAGATATAATCATTTAATCTTATCTCCTTCATGTGCATGCCTTGTGCTTGAATCTGCCTGTATCTGTGTACACTATGTATAGACCTGGTTCATGCTTGAGTCCCTTTGTTAATCATCAAAACAAACTTACTTAGGCCAACGAATTTCCCCTTTTTGATGATGACGAACTCTGTGCTTTTCATATGTATGAGACCTGTTTCAACTCAGCTCAATATCAACACAGTGTTAGAAACACTTTCTATTTTAAAGTCACAAATCGTTAAGGACTAGGTTCATTAGGTTATAAACATCACAGTCCAAAGTAAAAAGAACAACTTATCTTCCCCCTTTTGGCATCATCAAAAAGTTGCATAATTATGTTAGATAACCAGATTTTAGTAGATCTACTCATGGCCACTGGGGCCACTTCAAATGCAATCACATCAATAGAACCGTCAGTTCTTCAGAATCTAACATCGGCACCACCTTTATGGATTCAATTTTCTCTTTAGGATATTAGCCATCTAAGAAACATCAACAAACAATTAGAGAAAAAACAGTTGATTAGAATTGATAACAATCATCCACAAAGCATAGAAGGAAATAACAGTACTGGACCACGAGCAAAAAAGAACCAAAAAAAAATCTCATTCGGGTCACTAAGTTTTCTAACTAGGCTAGGAAGGTTTTAAGGTTGAGAAGGACCAGGTTCTTGGTTTCTGGCCTGAAGCAGCTTCAACATATCATGAAGAATGCCTTCATTCTTCTCCTTCTCCTTTGCAAGCTCAGTCTTGAGAGCATCCCTCTCAGTTTCTACTTTAGCTAGCCTCTTCTTCAACCTTTCAATCTCAGCATCTTTAGCCCAACTCTCTTACACCAAGGCTCTCACTTTGCTGTTGACATGCATCTTCTTGGATGAACCAGGTTCTTTGGGAGCAAATATGGATTTCATAGTCACATACAGTCAAGGTGTTGGCTCAAAGTGATATTTGCTTGTACTAACATCTCATTTCTTGAGGGGCACCTTGAAGTGAGCAAGCACAATAGTGAAAATGAAACCATAGGGTATGGCATGAGTTTTGGTGCCAGTTAGAACCATATCAAGAAGCTGAATGATAACCCCGACCAATTGATCTGCCTCTCACTATTCAGGCATTCTATAAGGACCAGGTCCATGTAGGTGGCAATATGCCTTCTTTCCTGCCCGGGCAATACGACCTTGTTAACAAATTCAAACAGCACTTTGTAGGCAGGCTTCATCTCACTTTTGTACACAGCCTTGGGCTGAAGCTCTGCCTCATTGTCAGCAAACTTCCTTGTAATGGTAGGTGAAGTGGGAAGGTTTTATAGGCTTGGTCATTTTAGCTTTTTGTAATCAATTGTACCTTCAGCAGATACTCCCAGAATCTCTCCCACTTCCTAATCAACAAAGCTCATAGTCACCCCCTTCACCACATTGGTGACCCTGCCATTTTTTATCTCACAATTTGCCATGAACTCCACAATCTCAATTCTGGCAAGTCTTCCTTCCATCTGAAGAACCATTTCCTTCCAACCTTGCAGTTGTAGTTTTTCCAGCAGTATCACCATGCCTTCCTCTTCCAAGTCCTTGAGGAATCTACCATTCATGATGGTTCTTTTCCCAAACTTAACCATCTTGTCTTGCTCTTCATCAGTTTCCTCTTCCTCCACTATTTACTTTCATAGATTTTCTGGCAGAACTGGTTCTTTTTGCCAAGGTAGAAGGCTCTGCATCAACAGTCTTTGAACGTGACTTCTTTTTGGAAGTCTTTCTTTTCTTTGCCTTTAGAGTCACAACCTCCACCTCCTATGCCTTGTCTTTCATCGTGAAGAACCAGGTCCATCTCCTCAATTTCAACTCTCAATAGGCTCACTCACTTTCTTCTTTCCTTCTGCAGCGGCTTTTCTTTTACTCTCTTCTAGGGATCTTTCTAGTTCAGCCTCACTCTGCTTCTTCTGACTCCTTGTAGCGCTTCCTCTTGTAAGAGGAGTCTCTACATGGATAGAAGAGGCATACTTTCTTTTCTTGTTTACCCTAGCAGTTCCAGGGATTTTAACTGCTCTTCTTTTTCGGACTGTAGCCATCAGACACTCGTTTCAGTAGGTTTTCGAGGGTTCCTACACTGATAGAACATGTTCGTGGAAGCATTTCCTCAATTTAACCAACCCCTCAGCTGCACTTGCATCACCAGACCTACTACCCCCTTCTTCTCTCCAACTTTCTTCCTCCTCAGCAACATCCTCACTCCACAACACCATATCCCCAGTCTCCTCAGTCAACTCAGCCGGAGTAGGTGAAGATTCAACCACTCCTTCTTTTTCCTTTTTCCTCACATCACCTTGAGCACCCTCACTTTCCTTTTCATTTTTATTTTTATTTTTACCACCAACTTTTCCAAATTTAGTGATTTCAACCCCAGCAATAGTTCAAACCATAACAAATATGTTCTCCAGATTCTCAGCAACCCCAGAAATTATTTCAGACACAATCTTAGGACAAGAAATTACTTGTTCTATTTTAGATGAAACAGTTTCTTCCCCCTCAGGTGCAGGCTTAAATGATTCTTCATATTTTTGAGTTTCTTCTGTCTGGCTTGCCCTCAATTTCTCATTTATTTTCTTGATTTGTTCTCCTCATGCGACTACTTTACGAGCAAGCATCTTGACCCTGCCTTTCTTAGAGATGGGTGTGGTTGAAGGTGTGATAGATGGTATGGTTGATGATTCTTTGGGTGGTGATGAGGATTTTTAGAAAGAGTTGCCATTGATATGAGTAGATGTATGTATAGAAGAGATGAGAGAAGAAGGAGAGAATTATTTGGCGACTTGAAAATTAGAAGTGAGAAAATGGCTAAGGCCATATCAATTTAAAGAGGGTGAGTTTAAGTCTAAGAAACTAAAGATAATATCAATACAGATTAACGAGATATTTTAGGACATGCCACAAGAGTATACTAGTAAAAGTATGATGCTGAGCAAAACCTAATCTAATTATTTACAAAAATTCACAAACTATCTAACCAAACATTGAGTAAGAACTGGTTCCTTTTAGGTGATCTTAATCATCCATAATTCTAACATGTTCCTTTCAAAGTGATCTCCACTTAGAGCTCTTGTGAAAGATGTCAACTACTTGCTTGTCAGTAGCACAAAACTCCACAGTGATCAAACCTTTTTCATAGTTGTCCCTCAAAAAATGATGCCTAACATCTATGTGATTAGTTCTTGTTTACTGAACTAGGTTCTTGGTCATACTAATTGCATTGGTGTTATCACAAAAGATGGGGATACAACCTACATCAATTCCAAAGTCCATTAATTGCTGTTTGATATATAACAATTGAGCAAAACATGAGGCAGCAGCCACATACTCAGCTTCAGCAGTAGATAATGCCATATAATTTTGCTTTTTGGTGGCCCAAGACACAAGACATGAGCCAAGAAAGTGTGCCATACCTGAGGTTCTCTTTCTATCTACAAGAAAACCTGTATAATCAGCATCAGCATATTCCACTAAGTTGAAATTACTACCTTTTAGATACCATAGACAGAGGTCAGTGGTGCCTTTTAGGTATCTCAAGATCCTCTTGACAGCAGTCAAGTGAGACTCTTTTGGATATGACCTGAAATCTAGCACAAAGGCCTACACTGAAAAACAATGTCAGGTCTACTAGCAATGAGATATAAAAAAGAGCCAATAATTCCCCTATACATCTTCTGATCAACAGGTAAACCAGGTTTATCTATATCTATTTTTGTGGCTGTTGCTATAGGAGTGTCAAATTCTTTGGAGTCTTCCACTTTAAACATTTTAAGCAACTCTTTCACATACTTCTGCTGGTGGAGCATAGTTCTATTTGAATTTTTTCTAATTTGTAACCCAAAAAAGAAATTAAGCTCACCCATCATACTCATTTCAAATTCACTCCCGATTAGCTTAGCAAATTCTTTACTTAATTTATCAGTAGTTGCTCCAAAGATTATATCATCAACATATATCTGAACTACCAAGAGATCTTTACCTTTTTCTTTCAAGAACAAAGTATTGTCAATTTTACCTATCTTGTAGCCATGCTCAAGCACGAATTTTGACAATCTTTCATACCATGCTCTTGGATCCTGCTTGAGCCCATACAGTGCCTTGTCAAGCTTGTACAAATAATCAGGATATTCCTTGCTTTCAAAGCCCGGAGGTTGCTTGACAAACACTTCTTCCTTTAGATAGCCATTGAGGAAGGCACTCTTAACATCCATCTGATGGAGAGTGAATTTCATGTAAGGAGCAAAGGCTATAAGGAGTCTAATTGCTTCTAATATTGCAACTGGAGCAAAAGTTTTATCATAGTCTATGCCCCCCTCATGACTATATCCTTGAACCACCAATCTTGCCTTGTTCCTTGTAACCGTTCCATCTTCGTCAAGTTTGTTTCTGAAGACCCATTTTGGGCCAAAGACTTATCTGTCCTTGGGTCTTGGTACCAGATACCAAACTTGACTTCTCTCAAATTGGTTGAGTTCATCTTGCATTGTATTTATCCAGTATGCATCCTGCAAAGCCTCAGCAACATTTTTAGGTTCAATAAGAGATAAAAAAAAAAACATCAAAAGCACAAAGATTCTTCAAAGAAGATCTAGTTTTGATTCTAGAGGTTGGATAAGTGATTATGTTCTCAATGGGATGAGAACTTTGATACTTGTAAGGTTTCACAACTAGCTAGTTTCCCTTAGATGACCCGCTTGTAGATAGGTTTGCCATGTAAGATAGATTTACTTTATCTAGAATGTTTGTCTTGTAATAACCTCCAAGTCCTATATAAAGGAGGCCTTGTAGTAGTTGTAGGATCATCTTAGAAAAAAACTTAGAATTATCTTGTACTCTTTGTAAATCTCTTGTGATATATTTCATATGAGTTCTTTCTAAATTTCCCTTTTGTTCTTTCTTTCGAATAGATGGAAAGGCCGGTCCATGTATGAAAATAAAGTAAGTGTACTCTTTGAAAGTTAGCTTATTATAGTACGGTCCATGTATGAAAATAGAGTAAGTGTACTCTTTGAAAGTTAGCTTATTGTAGTGTGAAAGTTTTCTGAGTTATGAACAGCTAACGTTGGTTATAGTACAAAAGTTTTCTGAGTTGTGTAGCTTGGCAAGGTTGAAGCCAGCCCCCTTTGTAGGAAAACTTTTGCGACTATAAACAAATTAACTGTTTGTGTAGCTTGGCAAGAGCCAGCCCCTTCTCTGTATCTTGGCAAGAGCCAGCCCCCTTTTTTGTAAGAAAACTTTTGTACCTATGATTAAGCTTGCTTTCCTCGAGTCTCTTGCTTTGTTCCTTGTACTGTGGTTTCATACCTATGATTAAGCTTGCTTTCACGGAGTCCCTTTCATATTTCCAGTTTATTGTTGCCTCGATGTCACTTGTTGGGGGGTTTTCTCCAGTAGGCAGCATTACGTTTTTCTTGGAAATTTTTGGAGCAGGGTTAATTTCAGTATTTTGCTGCCGAGGAACAGGTTCGGGACAAGTTCCCTTGAGGTTTAAGGATCAGTTCCTCTTAGTTCAGCTCCCCATGTCAGGTTGCCCTGGGTGGAAGGACCTGTTCCATCACCTGTTCCTTCCTCTGGTGCAGCTTCAATCTAGGCTGTGGTTTTTTTTGAGTTTCTTACTAGCCCAATAGCTTCATCATCATGTTCTTGCCTCTCAGAAAGAAAGTTAATTTCATCAAAAACCACATGTCACTTTCTTCTACACACATCGTTCTTTTGTTATAGATCTTATAAGCTTTACTATGTGAAGAATATCCCAAGAATGCTCCCTCATCACTTCTGTGATCAAACTTACCTAGGGAGTCTTTACCATTATTGTGCACAAAGTACTTGCATCCAAATGCCCTAAGATGAGATATATTTGGCTTTCTCCCTTTAAGTAATTCATAGGTAATCTTCTCAACAACATGTCTAGTCATACACCTATTTATGATGTAGCAAACAATGTTCACAGCTTCTGCCTAGAAGCTCTAGGGCAGTTTACTAGAAAAAAGCATAGTCCTAGCCATTTCTTCCAATGTCTTATTCTTTATTTCAACTACTCCATTTTGTTGTGGAGTCTTAGGAGCAGAAAAGTTATGATTTATGCTTATGTATATGTTTTCAAGTGATACAACAATAGGGCGTTTGTCAGTATGGGATATGTCGTTGTGGATGGTACTTGGGCAAAGAAGCAGGAAGTTGAAGCCAAAGTGATCCCCTCCAGTTCCAAGGTAAAGATTGTTACCCTTAGACTTCCATCAATATCTAGAGCTGCTTGCAAAGATAACTGCACTTGATGACAAGCTGACTGCCATCAAAGAACTAATGCTGGCCACTCATACCTCAGTTGGAGATATCTATGTAATTGCAAAGGAAACAGGATCTGACGTGTCCAAGTTAAGAGTTATGGGGTTGAAAACCGCAGAAAAAGCAGTGAAAGCTTTCAAGGAGGTGCATGATCGAGTAGATGGAGTCTCAGTCACAATGAACACTAGCTTTGATCGCCTTAAAGAAGCTATCTGCAATACCATTACCTATTTCCTCCGTCATTAATCTGTGTTGGCTGTTTAAACAATTTCTTTTGGTCTCTCTAGATAATTTTATTTTGCATGTTTTTTTTTTGGATACTCTGTGGATGGCTGTAATTAAGCTTACTATCTGCTAATCTTATCTGCTAGTAGTTAATCTTGCTTAGCCCTCTTTTTGATTGATGCCAAAGGGGGAAAAGTAGAATACATTACTAACTTTGCAGGATGCAGGATATATAGTCGACTGATTGAGAAACAGTCAAATAGTATACTAACTTACAGGATACGAATCAGCCGACTGAGTAAAGTCAACTATTGGCATCTGACTAAAGGGGAGCATCTGAATGCTCCCCCTTAGTACTCAACCATTTACGGAAGACATCAATCAATCAACCTAAGAAGATCAATCGATCAGTATAAAATATCAATCATCTATTCAAAAGATCTTAGGAGAATATTCTTCTTAACGGCTCTCGCAAGGAAAAGGAAATCAAGAAAGCAACGAAAGGAAAAGTCCATTCTATTTCTAGAATAAAATCATCTTGATTGATTCTGAGAATCAACTCCCCCTTGGGTTTCCTTCAATCATTACACTATCACGCCGTGAAGAATAGAGACCAACTTGCCATATATACTCTACAAAAGATGCCAAGGAAGGAAATACGTTGATCGAACCAATTTCAATCTCTTTGTTCTACTTCAAACAAGCATTGTAGTCTGCTATAGATTTCCTGTGTAACTAAGAAGAGAAGAGAGAGAGAGAGAGAGAAAAGAACACAGGTGATGCATTGCATCGATTATAAGAGAGAAGAACAAAGTGACCAAAAGTTGTTGGTGTATAACAACATCAACCCACATGTACTAAGCCACTTCATACTTGAAAGAGATCATCCTTGCAACCCAAGGGGACTGGACGTAAGATTCACTCTGGATCCGAACCAGTATATAGCATTCTGTATTATTTACTTTCTGCAATTTATTTTCTTATATTCAGTTTTGTAAAGCCCAGTCGACTAGAACGTAAGTTAGTCGACTATCCCAAAAAAGAAAAGAAAAAAAATACAATTCACCCCCCCCCCCCCCTTTGCACTTTTATTTCACTGACTCTGAGTGTCAAGCTCATTTCCTTCTTAGGTACATCTATTTTCATGGTTTGTCTCATAAGTTCATAGGCAGCAGTGAGATTCCCAATTAATTCATCTAGTGGGAGAGTTGCAATATTCTTTAATTCCTGAATGGAAGTGATCTTGCTCTCCCAAGTGATTTGCAAGACCCTAGTGAGTATCTTCTCGACTCTTTCTTCTTAAGGGATAATCCTTCCAAGAGATTTTAGTTCATTTGTCAATGTAGTAAACTTTGTGGACTTCTCCTAAATCGTTTCTCCATCCTTCATAACAAAGTTTTCATACTGAGAATACAGTAGAGTTCCTCTAGATCTCTTTACCTGAGTTGTTCCTTCATGGGACACTTGCAGTGTGTCCCAAATTTGCTTAGCAGTGGAACAACCTTGGATTCTAGTGTACTCATCTAGACCAAGCCCACAAATAAGTCATTTCTTGGCTTTAGCATTCTTCTCCCACTTCTTCAAGTCCTCAGCATTGCAATCTGCTCTTGTCTTTGGTACATCTACTCCTCCAACATTTTTCTTCAAGGTTGCCAGTGGACCATCAGTGATAATGTCCCATAGCTCATAGTCCTTTCCTTGAATGTGATCTCTCATTTTGTTCTTCCACCAAAAGTAGTATTGGCCGTTAAAAAGAGTGGTGTCCTAGAAGTGGATTGCCCTTCCAATTTTCAGGTAGTGCACTTATCTTGATCTTCTCCTAAGGTGTTAGCCTCTTCAAGGATAACCCCCTCTGATACCAATTGATATTTTATACTCCAATATCACACAGGGGGGTTAATTTGTGTGGCAAATTTTTCGTGTGCACAGATTATAGAAGGACCTGATTTTTCTATGTGTTCCTTATACTACTGTTGTGAAATGATAAATGCAGAAAGTAAAGAACATAGTATTTTTACGTGAAAAACACCTAGCTCAAAAGGTGAAAAAACGACGACTTACTATCCAGTAGGATTTTTCCCTACACTTCACTAAATCACCAAGCCAAAAACAACGTTTACAAAACTCTTGTAAACCTAAGGATTACCTCTAACCCTTTGTGGCATCCAACCTCAAACTGTTGCGATAATTTCAAGTTAACTCTAACTTAACCACTACACTTAGAGTACCTTGTACAACTGCTTCTAAAGAAAGCTGAAAGGTACAACTCAAAAGCACTACTACAATTGAACTAGAATAAAAGACAGACACTTGGAACTGGTTCTTCTATCTGGTTCATGTAGCTTCAGGTTCGCACACTTGAATCACACAGGAATTGCTTGCAATATGCCTTGCTATTTTGCTCTCAACTCACGTTTAGCTTCAGCGTTTGTGCGTCCCTGTAAAATGAGAACATCCTGAAATATATAGAGTTAGTAGAATTGGATTAATTAGAGTTCTAATGCTATACTCTTCCTTGGTGGAAGAGTTCTAGTTATCTTCAACTTCTAACTCCTCCCTTATCTAGGATAGAGATCTCTTCGAGTAAGGAGTCCTACTCCTTATCAATTATGCAACTTTTTCACTCAGGAGATATCAGATAAACCACTTAAGCTTATCTCCTTTACGTACATGCCTTGTGCTCGAATCTGTTCGTTTCTGTGTGCACTATATATGAACTTGATTCATGTTTGAGTTCCTTTGTCGATCATCAAAACAAACTTACTTAGGCTAATAATTTCGAGATAACACTTTTTGGAAAATATTTTCAGCCATACCAACACTTTATGTTCCACTCAAGTCCCTTGTCATGAAAATGATGGATTTAATTTGCTGGTAGCATTTGAAACCACATCAAGGGGGGGAAAAAAAAAAAAAAAAAAAGAGAGGAATCTTCAAAAACTAAGTACGTTTGAGCATAGAGACGAGTAATATAGAAAGTGACTGCTTCTTGGTATGTTTTCTTGGTGGATTTCTATCCGTAACTTGTTCCCTATAATATTGTTGTGGACAACTCTTGGATTTCCTTTTCTCACGGATGCATGATGTCACTTGGCGTTGGATCAGCCAGTAGCCAACAAGCTTAGAGTACAGTCTATGAATTTACAAACACCATTAATTAGCTGCTCACAAGGGCCGAGTATAAAAAAATTTATTATATATGTAAAATTATTTGATCGTAAACCGGATTATTCACTGCTAGAAAACTGTCTAAAACTATCCAAAAATATCAATCGAAATCGGTCGAAAACTGAAAAACCGACCAATTTTCGGGCGACTTTAATCTGTCGAAATTAAGCTGGTCGAGAATAAATAGCGACCGAAGTCGGTCGCAATTTCCGACCAATTTCGATCAGTCAACTAAATTTCACAATCGATCCAAAAAGAAAAAATCTGTCGAAAAAACCGACAGAAGTCGGTCGTTATTTTTGATTACGCAATTAAAAAAATGTACTATTTGGGAATCAAACCAGGGTTTGTACTGTGGCAGGATACTATTCTATCACTAGTCCATTGATACATTTTGGTTTAAAACTTTCTTTTATTTTATTTGTACTCTTTAATTCTATTTTCGCGCAAAAATAACCGACTGATTTCGGTCGATTTTATTAAAATATAAAATTACCGATCGAAGTCGGTCGGTTTTTTAAAATGACTGACTGAAATAACCGACCGATTTCGGTCGGTTTTGAATATTAATTTTAATTTACTTTTATGAAAAACTGACTGATTTCGATCGATTTCTTAAAAAATAAATTTCGTGAGACGCTAAAATAGTTTCCCGTATTTTTGCGCCAAAAAAATCGACTGAAGTTGGTGGGTTTCGTAAAAAATAAACTAAAAAAAATATATTTTAAAAAACCAATCGAAGTCAATCGGTTGACCGCGGTCGGTTTTAGCCAATTTTCTAGTAGTGATTATTATATATTGACTAAAAATATAGGATTCCATAAAATTTAAATCCTAACTTCGCCTGTTACGACTCACAATGATCTTAAACTTGTAAATTGATAGAATAGGGTGAGGGCTCCTAAGCATATTATTTGACTCAAGTTTGGAAGACAATAAGAGAAAACTCACCATTATGCCCGTTTCTTTCTTTCTAGTCTATCAAAAGAAAGTAAAGAATTAAACCGATTTAATTTAATGATATCAATGGTAGTAGGATTGATTTTCAATGTTTATTTCCCCTTGTCCTTTTCATTTCCTTTACAGTTTGCCAACGTAATAGGAAGAAAAACTATATTGTGCATAAAAAGTTAAATTAAAGGAACAAAAAGATGGTTGAGAATTACTTAATCTGACTGAGATGCGAGTTATCTTGACTAAGCTCCTAAGAATCCCAATCACCAATTACTAATGTTGTATCTCAAACAAAGAGTACGCAACTCATTCAGTGGTAAAAGTTGAAAGTTATAACCGAAACGTTATGGATCCGACAGCCTCAAAATAAATATTACTCCCTTAGGGCTCTGTTGATACAATAGCGAAATATCTCAGGATATTTCGTGAGATATCTCAGGTTATCACATGAGATATTTTATGGGAATAGTTGTCTCACCTTCTATATGGAATAATTAATTTTAGAGGCGAATTCAGATTTGATGATTACGGGTGCCACTGTATTTAATGTAAACTTATCACTAGTAGAGAAAATTAAATAGGGTGTACATTTGGTCCGTTCGCTCTGTTTAATTCGGTTCGATTCAACCCATTTTAAATTAATTCGATTTGCTTATAAGATTCTTGATGCATAAATAAATACTTAATAATCAAATAAAGAATATTGAGTTATATATTTGAAATCAAGGAAAAAATAACAGTAAATGGATAAAAATAATAATTAAAATTATATTCAAATAAAAATTTTGAGATGTAAAAAACAAACAGAAGCAAAATTAAATTTTGTAATTTAAATAAATAATAAAAAATGGGGTTGCATAAAGAGAAAAAATACAAAGATGAAGAAAATAAGAAAAAGAGAATGGAAAAGGGATCTAGTAGAGGAAAAGTAATATTGAATTGTATTGAGGAAAAATATTTGGTCATTTATTTGAAATCAAGGAAAAAATAACAGTAAATGGATTACAATAATAATTAAATCATATTAAAATAAAATTTTGAGATGTAGAAAATGAAAATGGAAGCAAATTTAATTTTATAAGTTAAACAAAATAAGAAAACGGGATGGTATAAAAAGAGAAAAATACAAAAATAAAGAAATTAAGAGAAATTAAGAAAAAGAGAATAAAAGATAATAGATGGAGAAAAGGAACAAATGGAGGAAAAGTTAAATTTAATTGCATAGAGAAGCTAGTCTCGATCTTGGGCGTAATACAGTACTCTGACCATGGCACCTACAATCTCATTGCTATTTGGGATGCCGACTTCTTTTATGTACGTTTTCCGTGTGAAATACTAGTGCATACAAGTAATTTTATACGAGTAATCGGGTGGACTACCGTCCCTTTTTCCCTATATAGATCCACCCCTAGCTAATTTTATCATTTTAGAAGTCGTTTGGTTAGGAAATAAGTTATTTCAGGATTAATTATTCGAGGATTAGTTATCCTGTGATTGTTATCCCACCCTCCCATAGGGATAAAGACAATACTACAATCCCCAAATTAATCATACGCGATTTTATCCCGACCAAATATGGGATAAACTCATCTCAAATTTAATCCCAAGTTTAATTATTCCTTATCCCTCGTATCAAACGAGTCCTAGTGTAAAAGTTATTCCGAAATTAGCTAATACCCTAAACCAAACACGGAATAAAGTTAATCACAAACTTTATCTCGAAATTATTATTCTTAACCATGTACCAAAGGAGCCCTTAGGTCAATCTTATCTGTTAGTTAGATTTTTGACACATCTATTAAGAATATCATTAATAATTTTAGTATTTAGGTTACTCGTATATTATTTTTTTTTTTATAAGTAATTAATCATCACGTACCTTCTTGAACTAGTAAGGGTAAAAGAAAGAAAAGAAAGGAAGAGGTCAGTCAAAAAACGTTAATCAATCAAAGTTCCAATTGATCCTAATTGTGACCGCATAAAGCAGAAAACTAAAAGGTAGTCATACTCAAAATACAATTGAAAACAAGTAATACCTTTTTGATCTTTTTAAATTGACTAGTTCTGGCAACGTGCATTGCATGTGAATTTTAATTTAATTAATACAAACTTTTTAAAAATTATATAAATATTATTAAAACATATGTGAGATATAAAATAAAATGTAAAGGAAAAAGGTGCAAGTTAAAAATGATGAAAGATGATCACGCTTAACAATCAGGTGGTTGAACTCGAAAAGATTAATAAGATATCCTCGAACATGAAAAGGTGAACAACAATTCAATTAGGTATATACGATTGTAATTATATTAATTTTAATATTGTGAGGTACAAATAAGATAATAGCTGAACATAAGATTGTCTTTTATGGTTTTCATGCATAATGTAATAAAAGAAGAAAAAAAAAGTAGCGCAGCACGAGAGACTTCAATCTGGAGCCAATGGATCCAGTTTACCTTTTCTTTTCCCCTTTTTTTCTTGCCTATTTATCTTTTTTTATTTGTAATCTTTTTCTCAAAAAATTAAATATATTTATAACATTTCTTATGTATTTATATTAAATATTAATTTAGATTTTGGTACATACTGGAAACTTCTTTTTTCCTTTACTACCATGAAGAAGAGGAAAAGGGGTATGCCTGCTTCACCATGGATGATCAACATGCCAAGGATTTTCAAACTTTCTAATATACAATGAAATAATTTGGAGGAGTACTTTTTTTATTTATACTTTTGGAATAATATATGTCAAAGTTGGACTTCCAAGCGGGGGGTCGGATTAGTCGGATTTTAAATCAAATACCGAACACCATTCGAATTCAGAACAATGAAATGATGCATGCCTCAAAACAATCAAGGTGCTATTTTTGTTGAATAAAAAAAGAGTATTCTCATGATAAGCCCAGATTAAAAAACACAGGAAAAGAAAATCGTTAATAATATTTTCAACTTATATGCTATAAATACCTAGAAAGATAATCAAAATTGAAAATCAGATGTGCCACATCGAATGAAATTCAGGTAATTTAGATTGTCACAATTTCATTCAATGTAAAAGAAAAACAAAACGAATAGACAAAAACACCTAGATTAGGTGAAGCAACCAAAAATACTAATGCATAACCTTCTTAGCTACCCTGTATCTCAATATTGACACATTGAAGAAGTCTTGTATGCTGAGTTTCCTAAGAGACACTAACATTTGAAGTATGAGGGGCGATGGAAGAGGACTCTGAAAGAATGTGGGAGTCCTTTCGCTTTGACAACAACAAATATTTTTTATTGCATCATTGAATATATCAATGAATAATTACTATTCAAGTACAATCAGATGAATTCAGTCTTTATAGAGCCAATTATGCAACTCTTTAAATTCTTTGGTTAATTCATTGGTTTGTAACGGGGTGATATTTAAAGGGTATAAAAGTTCATCACCATTATTAGGATATTTTGGTCTTATTAGAATGTGTATTTCCATCTTTGTACTAAATTATTATTTGGAGTAGTATTTGCAGCTTAAAGAGTAGAAGAGTCATTTAACTTCTAATGAATAATTCAATAATTTAACTTTTTACTTTGAGCTTCATACTTATAATATAATATGATCATATATATTTACACGCTTTTTTAAACTAAAGCGTTAAACGAAAAAGATAGAAAGGAGTAATAACTTTTGCAATTATGATAATATTGGTTTTGTCATCGATATGTGCTTATTAATTAAAGGCGAAATATATCAACGACCTCCCAAATTTGTCAGGAAATTCTTTAGACACCTTATACAAGGGTCTAATCGACCTGTTGAACTTGTTTTTATGCTTGACGTGACTATTAGACACCCATTGATGTTGTGGCACAATATATTTATCATGGAATGTCAGCTGCATCTGGGAAGTTAGGGGCAATGGTGGGTGCATTCGGGTTCCTGTATTTCGCTCAGCCATAAGACAAGTGTAAAGCTGATGCACGATATCCTGCTGGAATTGGGGTGAGAAATTTCCTTATTGTCCTTGGCGTAATCAACCTTGTAGGAACACTTTTCACTTTCTTGGTTCTAGATCCAAGGGGAAGTCACTTGAAGAGATCTCCAGGGAAAATGAGGACTCAACTGAGGCAGGAGCACAAGTGGAGAATCATCCATTCAATAACAGGACCGTTCCTGTGTAAATTGTTTCTATTGCCAAAAACATTGCTCTCTCCATTTCAATTTAGATGAGATAGTTTGATTTGGCACAAAGTCTAAGAAGAAAAAAAAGACTTGTGAAGTATGTGGTGCTAAAAGCTTAAGGGACAAAAAATTTATAGGGCCATGATATTTGTGTAGCTATAAAAGCTTCTCATTAAGAGTAAAGTTGGTAATATAAAAAGTTTAAAATTAAATACTTTCAAAATATAAAAATATGTCATTCTTTTATGCTAAAATGCAAGGAATGATCAAGGTCTTCAATGGAGGAATGTTCTAGAAGAGTTCTGGAGAGAGCCGGTGGATTGAGAGAAATGAGCAAGCCACTGTTCTACTGCCTTTAGCTCCGTTATATACAAGAAGAAGAAGAAGAAGAAGAAGAAGAAGAAGAAGACTAATATGTAGTAAATGACTAATATACCCCTAACTTACAATTGACAGCTTTAACTAATCCTAGCAACCCAACTAATTCTATCACATGCATGGCATATGCCATGTTCCAATATGCCCCCTCAAGCTGGAGGGTACAAGACGTTGAACACTCCATGCTTTCCAAGTAAGTGAACAAGCTGAGTAGTCCCGAATGCCTTTGTCAGTAAATCTGCTAAATGCTCCTTAGTGTTGATATTCTCTGCCGTAATTGTTCCTTCCTTGATTTTGTCTCGAATGAAATGGCAATCGATCTTTATATACTTAGTTCTTTTGTGAAGAACAGGATTTTCTGCAAGTTGAATAGCTGACTTGCTATCACTGAAGACTGTAACTGGTTGAGCTATACTCACACCCAGCTCCTTGAATAAACCAAGTAACCAGGTTACTTCAGCAATGCTGGCTGCCATGCTTCTGTACTCTGCCTCTGCTGAACTCCTCTGTTGTTTCTTTGACTTCCAAGAGATCATTGAACTTTCAAACTTTATAACATAACCGGTGATTGATCTCCTAGTATTTAGACAGGCAACCCAGTCAGAGTCACACTAACATGTGAGTGTTTCTGCACAATCGGACCTCATCAAAATTCCTTGTCCTGGAGCATTTTTCAAATATCTTACAACCCTTAAAGCAGCATCCCAGTGAGACCTCTTTGGTGATTGCATAAACTGACTTAATGCTTGCACTGCATAATTGATGTCTGGCCTAGTGATGGTGACATATAGAAGCTTCCCTACCAATCTCTGATAAGCATTAATATTCTGCAGAGGTGGATCTCATGTAACCCCGTTAGCTTGATCTTACTCCATTGAGGTCAATTTTGAATTCACTTCCAATGGTGTACTTGCAAGTTTAGCTCCATTTAACCCCATTTCTGAGATTAATTCTAGTGTATACTTTCTTTGATTCAGCAATACACCACTCCTAGATCTCAGAACTTCAATTCCTAGGAAGTATTTAAGCTCTCCTAGATCCTTCACCTTGAACTTTGATGCAGTATATCTTTAGCTTTCTTGATTAAAACTAAACTGCTACCTGTGATGAGGAGGTCATCTACATATACCAAAATGATCATTATTCCCTCTTTGACTTAATGTAAATAATGAGTAATCATGATGATTTTGCACAAAACCTACCTTCAATAGAGCTTCAGTCAACTTGATATTCCACTGTCGTGAGGTCTGCTTAAGTCCATATAGGGATTTGAGCAATTTGCATATCTTCTGTTCTCATTGCCTTCTGAAACCCTCAGGCAACTCCATGTACACTTTTTCAATTAAATCCCCTTGTAAGAATGTGTTATAAACAGTTAGTTGAAATAGGTTCCAACCTCTTGATGTAACGTCGTACCTCCTACAGAAGGCTACAACTATGGGGTCTAAGGGCCCAAAGGTGAAAGGGTAGGTATATACATTTACATAACCCTCTACATGGGTTGTAATCGAATCTTCGGGGGAAGGGATTATCACCTCCTTATCTCTCCAGTTACACTCCACTTTTACTCTATCAACTACTTCTTCAGTAATGGAGCTTATGTACCTGCTCACCGGCTCGCCCCGACCCGGCGCGGAGGAGGCCTTCTCTACCTTAAAGTCAAACCCAATAGAGCACCCAACTGGCATAAACGCCTTTAAGGGGGGCTCAGTTGTAGTCTTTTCCACGGCAGCCTGAGCAGCGTTTCCCCTCCCCCCCCCCTCAACTGATTGGGAAGGGGAAGATTGTTGATGTTGAGGGACACCTTTAGATGTCTTCGCCATTGGAATCACTGGAAAGGGAGTTAGTGAAGAGGGGGATGAATGAGTAGGGATTGATGAAAGAGAAGGCAATGCAGGGGAAGCAGGTAAGAAAGAGAATGATCAGACGATGAGACGATGAAAGGAGGCAACGCAAATGAAAAAGTGAAGAAGGAGAAGTTTGAAGGGCAGTATTTCATATAACGGCGGCTCGAAAACCGAGGAAAGGAGGCATTTAATGAATGGCAGGAGTTTGTCGCGAATCGACATCTGAAAAGACCTTTTTTCTTGACTAGGGTACGTCAATGTGCTGATGTCACCAGACAAAAGGGACGGTCAAAACCCTCACCTAGTTTTTAGGGAAGCGGCGGCGGCTCATTTCGTTCTTTGTCGTTACACTTCAAAAAACGAGGGGGCTATCTGTGTATGGCAAAATCGGATTTCCTCATGAAAGGACAAATCGAGATCGAACCTCGGCACCGACCATCCAGCCAGCAATCGAGATCACGTATCCGACGCCAAGGTCGGAACTATATGATCGATACCAGGATCGATATCCGACGCCGAGGTCGGAACTATGATCGATACCAGGATCGATATCCGACGCCGAGGTCGGAACCATGATTGATACCGGGCTCGATATGCCGTTGTTTCAACTGCCGGCTCATCCTCAAAAGTCAGGAACACTGTTCAAGCTGTACCAAACGTGCAGGACCCTCACCAAACCTGCAGTACTTTTACCAAACCTGCAGTACTTTCACCAAACGTGCATGGACTTCACCAAATATGCAAGGACACTGTGATGATTATCAAAGACACTTTATGGGCAAAAGGGCTTTGATTTTTTTCCATATATATACTAGGCTTATCAATGTAAAGGGAGGCGGAACATTTTGAGAGAAAAAACAATATACTGATTTTCAAGTTTTCTGATTGTGTTTCATATTCCAAGTGCCATATTCTTTCGATTTTTACGTTCATATACTTAATATCAATTTTGTCACTTATCTATTAGTTCCCACGCATAAATTCAATTGTTTTACTTCCGATTTTCGGGGTAAACAAATAGATACATAGATATGTGGTTCTTAAATACTAAATGACACGAGATATACATGTTCGTACTATGTATAAAATGTACATACAACGCACGTGATCAGCAACTATTATAAATTAATTATGATTACTACCTTGTATTTTAAAACAAGGTGATGTCAAGAGGGGGTATATAGGAATTTGTAAAAGCCGAATCTTCTTAATATTTGGATTTGGAAAATTCTTTATTTTCTTATTTTTACCTTTTCCTATTAGAGAACGCCTGGTATTATCTTACTGATCCTATATTTAGGAGGAAACCAAGAAGCCTCCTAAAAGTGGGGAAGGAATATGCCAGAGGAGATCCCAGGTGGTTGCAGAATCCTCGTTGTATATAAACTCATCGGCCTTAGCCTTCTCTTCCACCCATCGTAAAACATTTTTCTCTTCTCTCGTTCTTCTGCTCTTTTCTCTTTCTCGCATCCATTTGCAGCAATAGCAGGTCTGTATATGTTTCTATCTTCTTTTTTCTTTTCCTTTTCCCAATTGTGAATACATGTATATGTGTATATGTATGAGGCCACGGTGTGATATTAGATATATAGTAGTATATACATGCATGTCTGTATGCATTAGAGTCTTTTTAGTGTGTGTTACATCAAGATTCTTCTTTGTTTTTCTCGCATGCAAGATAAAGAAGAATGCGACATATTTCAACTTTTCCAAGTTGATTAACGTGCCATGATTCTTGAATATGCAAGATTTTATTTTACTTTCTTTGCTGCTTATTAAAAATATCACCTAATTATAGGATACACGAATTATTGTTTTATTTGTTTGGATACCTAATTTGAAATCATGTATTAGTGTCTGATATTTTTGGATCTTGGTTTCTTTTTTTTGGG
>MCJB01050619.1:306070-327706 GCA_002018475.1 Nicotiana obtusifolia | reverse complement strand
GAAGCGGCGGCGGCTCATTTCGTTCTTTGTCGTTACACTTCAAAAAACGAGGGGGCTATCTGTGTATGGAAAAATCGGATTTCCTCATGAAAGGACAAATCAAGATCGAACCTCAGCACCGACCATCCAGCCAGCAATCGAGATCACGTATCCGACGCCAAGGTCGGAACTATATGATCGATACCAGGATCGATATCCGACGCCGAGGTCGGAACCATGATTGATACCGGGCTCGATATTGCAGTCGAGGGGTCACGTCGAGCCTCACTTTTGTGACGGCCGATATGCCCGTTGTTTCAACTGCCGGCTCATCCTCAAAAGTCAGGAACACTGTTCAAGCTGTACCAAACGTGCAGGACCCTCACCAAACCTGCAGTACTTTTACCAAACCTGCAGTACTTTCACCAAACGTGCATGGACTTCACCAAATATGCAAGGACACTGTGATGATTATCAAAGACACTTTATGGGCAAAAGGGCTTTGATTTTTTCCATATATAGACTAGGCTTATCAATGTAAAGGGGGGCGGAACATTTTGAGAGAAAAAGCAATATACTGATTTTCAAGTTTTCTGATTGTGTTTCATATTCCAAGTGCCATATTCTTTCGATTTTTACGTTCATATACTTAATATCAATTTTATCACTTATCTATTAGTTCCCACGCATAAATTCAATTGTTTTACTTCCGATTTTCGGGGTAAACAATTGCTAAAGCAATTGAGTTCCTTAGGTTCCTTAAGTTTCTTCTAAAGTCTTCATTGTTACATCCCTTAATATTCTAAATTATAATAGTTTTAGCACGATTCATAGTTTGAATCAGGGATTGGTGATGATCATTCATTTGACTCCCCTAAGAAAATATTGAGTTCCTCCTTAAGGATGGTACTCAGATAATTGCTTGTTTCCCTATAGTGGGATTCTGAGGTGGGCGAATGTCCATGATACACTTGAATAGTGAACCTGGACAGGCTATAATAAGACTCTTCGAATAGAAACACTTTGATTTCATCTAGATTTGATGATTTTAGCATTAATTTCCCCATTAAGTTGGTAGGTTCTTCCATTCCTTCCTTTACTAGATCTCCTAGGTTCTGTGGCATTGGTGCTTGTGGTTCCTGGTGACGATCCATTGCTCCTAGGTTGACTGGTGTCTGAGCTTACATGGGGTTTAGGGTTAGATCCCTCGGCATCAATATTGGACTGAGTGCAATCATATCCTGGGGAGGGAAGAATGGTAGGTCTAGCCCCGTGTTTTGAGGTAGATATGGGTTTGTAGCGAGGTGGAAGATTTCATCGGACACGCATTGTTTGCATTAGGTTGTTGTTCATCCCTGGTACTAGTGATTGCATTAGGTTGTTTGCCCAAATGTGATTCATGTAATTTTTTCATTGCTAGATGAAGAACCTCAAATACTAGTTGTGCTAGGAATTGTGGGTTTTAGATTAGGATGATACTCTTTCTGGCCATTGATATTGAGTTGTAGTGATAGCCCTCCCTATTAAACCCAGTTCTATTCATGATTGGGTGGTGATTCTGAGGTAGGGGAGGTTGAGCATATATCAGAGGTATGTTTCTTAACTGGGGAGGAAAAGGTGGAAGGTTGTCCATGGCTTGGGTACTTTGGTTTCTTAGTATTTGAATTAGCCTGAATCTCCTCTGTTGAGAGGAATTCTTGGCATTGTGTTGAGGTAGAGGATGGTGAGTTTAGGGGTTAAGGTGGAGGGTTGAGGGAGTAGGAATGATTATCTCTATTTACATGATATTCGAAAGATTTAGCGTGTTTGGATTAATAGTAGATTTCACATGCGGTTGATTTGGCACGTGGATCAAAATGAGGCACATTTGTTTATTGATTTGGTTTTGTTTAGCCAGGTGTGTTTTTGCATGCGTTGTTGTTTGGCTAGCTGATTGGAGGTCATCGTTAATAGAGGGATTAGTATTGTCAATATTCCTATTTAATATGTTGGCATCACTGCTTGATTGGGTTTGGTGGTTTAAAGTGTTGATGTTAGTAATAAGTAATTTGTCGTTTTGTGGTTTAGGGAGGTAGAGACATATTTTGTCTTTAGCGTCCGATTCACGAGTGAGTTGTTAGTGGTAATTGGTTTACTACCATTGAAGGTATTTTCCAAAACCATTTGCTCATTATCCAGTTTATAGCAGACAAGCGGTTTCTTTTTTTGACATAATTTTCATCACTTAAGTTATCGGCGAAATAAGGATCGTGGGCAGGGATAAAAACATTGTTATGCACAGTACTAGAATCCTTAGGTATATATTTTAATTTTTGGGTGATGATATACTTACCTATCGCAGCATTAAATAATTTGACATTAATACCTGGTTCTTGGCTCGTACTATAGTTTTCTTGTTTCTTGTGAATGGCACTGTATGGCAGCCGTCATCTCGTTTTTCTGGCCTTGATGATTTGTTGTTAGTTGTGTAGTCCATTGGCATACACATTGATTCTTGATTTGTAAATTTTTTATAGTGACATGTGTTGGCTATATGTCCTAGCCTGCCACCTGCTTTGCATAGAAAGTGACCGCTTCATATTGAATTACTATGTGTACTGTTACACGGCGCCTTCCTGAGGTTCTTTGGAAGGGCGACGTAAGGCTAGGAAATCGATGTCAGTACAGTTGCCGTCCGCCAACTGAGGTCCTCTCCGCACGCTAGACTAGAATGTCAGTGCCGTGCGGGAAAACCAATATCGTAGGCAACGAGAGAATAGAAAGCAGTAATTGATGATGAATGCTGATTGTATTGAAAATGCTGAAAGCTATTACAAAGCTAAAGCGGTGTCGAAGGGGAGAGACACCAGTACAGAGAAATGATTGCTTGCTTGAATGTTTGAATGCTTGTTCCCCCCTAATAATGCTTAAAAAAATAAACCTAAGTTACAAGAGTTGACCTATGAAAGCTGGAAATACATACTGAATGTAAAAATAAAGTAAACCTACTCTATATTTACAATGAAAAGGACTTAGACTTCTACAAAGTAGGAGCAAGTCCAGTGGCTGCAACTTTGTCATGAGCATCAGGGTCTGCGCGCACGTTATTGTCAGTGTGCGCGACACTATTTGTGTCTGCCTGCGGCTGGGCGCTGGCGCTTGGATCATGAAGGATGCGCGCGGCATTGTCTGTGCATGTGGCATTGTCTGTGCGTGCGGCATTCTATGCGCCGGCGCTGTTGGCACTCGCAAGCCGCTGGGCGCCGGCAAGGAGTGTTGGTGGGGCGTCAGAGGCACATGCGCGCTTGTCACTTGGCGCTGCCGAGATCACGGGGCCGACTGTGGCGCTAGGCTTTGAGAGGCTTGCCAGGATGCCACGGGGCGCGTCCAAGGGGTCATGGGGCAAGGCCGAAAAGCCGCCTATGACATTCTTCCCCACCTGAGTTGGCGCCGTCCCCGGAGCCTTATTTGCATGACGATGATTAGTCCGGCATCTGTTGGCTGGGAGGTCTGTTCCCCTCTGTTTTGTGGGGTGATGATGATGGTCTGAATGACGCTCCATGTATTTCCGAAATTATTTGAGGCGGCTGACATGGAACACTTGATGGATTTTCCACCAGGATGGAATGTTGACCTAGTATGTAGCTTTCCCAAGGCGTCTTTCAATGGACATGGGTCCGATATAAGGCTGCAATAGGCGAGGGTCCTTGGCCTTCCCTGCAAATAAGTACCATTTTGGGACTCTTACCATCACTTTGTCCCCTGCTTGATATTGAGCAAAGCAAAGGTTCTGTTCAGCATGCCTCGTTGCCCTGTCTTGGGCTTTGACGAGATAGCTCTGCACTATCTACATGGTTTGCTCACATTCCCTCGAGAAGCTGGCAGCTTGAGGCGATGTTGGCTTGTTTGGTGCATTCACCGTTTGTGGGAGTAGCGGTTGCTGTCCGGTAACAATTTCAAAAGCGCTTTTGTTTGTAATGGCGCACTTTTGTGAATTGAAACACAATTGAGCAGCATCCAAAAGCTTCACCCAATGTTGTTGCGACCCGGTTGCAAAGTGGCGGAGATATTCCTCCAGCATGGCATTGAACCATTCTGTTGGTCCATCTGCCTCTTGCTCACGTTGGGCCAAATCCTGAGCACGCTCCTGTTGGAGGTCCTCGAATTTGCCATGAATGCCAGCTACCTCGACGGCTGCTGTTTGACGGTCATCCTCAGAGTCCCGACTGATGTTTGCAATGTCATTTTCGGCCTGCCGCATCCTGCGGTCCAGGTCGTCCAACCTTTGCACTAGGCTGGTTTTTAAATCAGGCACCATATCTACGATGGGCCGTAGTACGTCAACTGTTTGTTCGAGGATGGTGATCCGATCCCCTTGAGTCACCATGGTTAGAAATGGTGAAATGGCAACACGTTCCCTCGTCCGATGTCGAGCCTAGGCTCTGATATCAACTGTTACGTGGCACCTTCCTGAGGTTCCTTGGAAGGGCGACGTAAGGCTAGGCAATCGATGTTAGTACGATTGTCGTCCGTCATCTGAGGTCCCCTCCGCACGCTAGACTAGAATGTCAGTGCCGTGCGGGAAAACCAATATCGTAGGCAACGAGAGAATTGAAAGCAGTAATTGATGATGAATGCTGATTGTATTGAAAATGCTAAAAGCTATTACAAAGCTAAAGCGGTGTCGAGGGGGAGAGACACCAGTACAGAGAAATGATTGCTTTCTTGAATGTTTGAATGCTTGTTCCCCCTAATAATGCTTAAAAAAATAAACCTAAGTTACAAGAGTTGACCTATGAAAGCTGGAAATACATACTGAATGTAAAAATGAAGTAAACCTACTCTATATTTACAATGAAAAGGACTTAGACTTCTACAAAGTAGGAGCAAGTCCAGTGGCAGCAACTTTGTCATGAGCATCAGGGTCTGCGCGCGCGTTGCTGTCGGCGCGCGCGGCACTATTTGTGTCTGCCTGCGGCTGGGTGCTGGCGCTGGCGCTTGGATCATGAAGGATGCGCACGGCATTGTCTGTGCACGCGGCATTGTCTGTGCGCGCGATATTGTCTGTGCGCGCGGCGCTGTTGGCACTCGCAAGCCGCTGGGCGGCGGCAAGGAGTGTTGGTGGGGCAACAGAGGCACATGTGCGCTTGTCACTTGGCGCTGCCGAGACCGCGGGGCCGACCGTGATGCTAGGCTTTGAGAGGCTTTCCAGGACGCCACGGGGCGCGTCCAAGGAATCATGGGACGAGGCTGGAAAGCCGCCCATGACGGTACCAATGTTAATATATTGTTCCACCGGTTCATCAATTGGCAATTCTATACACAACCTAGCATATCTATCTCGCAATGATGATGAGGTGCATATATCCACTTTTAGTAATCTTCTTATAGCTCCTCCTATTTTTTGTAACATTGTTCCATATTAAATTCAGTTGGCAGTTGGCGAAGTCTCACCCAGACGGCTGAGAAAGTTTGTTTTGCCTCCATTATCACAAAGTTTGGTTGCCACCTCTGCATTGAAAGAAACTTTTCGTAAATAAACCATGGACCTTTTTGGAGGACCAAGTCATGTTCTCTTTTTTTGTAATTTGACAATAAAGTAATTGTTGCCCAAATTTATGAGTGGGGAATTTTCATTAATTTTTCAAAATTCTTGGATTTTTCGTTTCAAATATTGATGAAAGATTCTTTTACTTTGGAGTTTTATGATTAGTGAGTGTTTTCATGGCTGGTATATTCTCTGCCTATCCTCTAAGGTTATAGGTATAGTGATGGGGAGTTTCTTATCTTCCTTCACGGACCGGGTTTCAGTTTCATGGTCTTGAGTGTCCATTAGGAAAGTAGAGGATGATAGGGGTTTGCGGTGATATTGATAGTTTCATTATTTTCCAAGAGTTTATCCTTGAAAGATGGAAGAGGAGAATTTATTGCGTCGATTAGGGTATTCAACGCTTTAACTTCTTGGTTATGAATATTTTGTTAGTTATCTGGCGGTTTTGGTGGAATTTATAAAGGATCTTGGTCAGTAGCAGTAGTCATTGAGATTAGGGGGAGATTGGAAAAGGTTGAAAAAATGCAAGAAGTTAGAGAGAAGGAAGACGTTCTCTCTCTATAAATATGTATAAATATGTATTTTACGATTATTTAGATATCTTGAGTGCAATTATTTTTTCAATCGGGACGGTGAACAAACTGAAATACTAATTAGTAATTACCACTCGCTATCACCAAAATGAATAAACTAAATAGTAGCAATAACCAGAGAACTGAAGAATGCAGTTTGTCAACAGCCAAAGGCATGTTACAGCAATAAGTCTAACCTATGCAAATCTATAATCTATTGTTGTAAAGTAAATTCTACTGCTTTGAAGGTCATAGTGGAATACCACTACGTATTAGAATCAAACCAGCAGTTCAGCTACTCTTCGAACCTTGTTCAAGAACTAAGCTAAATTCCTTTAGTATACTTTGAAACACAAGGCAAAGACCACCTTTAAGTATACTTCTCTTTCGGTACTTCAGCAACCAAAACATGAAAATGGTTATGCCTATAATGCTAGTGAAACTTTTAACCAAAGTTGCAAAAGAAATTGGTCTATGCGCTTTTAGAAATATCTCTCTCATAAAATAAAACCTTTAACCACAATTTACTAGTAAAAAAACATATAATGGTTTTTATTTTCTTACACTTTTGAATTTTATTTGTTGTCCGCTTCACTGCAACGGTTGGTATTGGCATCTTATAAAATTTAATTTTGTCTCATTTATATAAAATAAAAAATATATGATTATTGTTTTCTATTCAAATAGTAACTAGTTAGAGGAGATCATTTAGTTGATGAGATCAATATTTAGTTACTCATGTAAATAAATCGCAATACCGAGATGGTCATCAGATAGTTTTGCTGTACTTTAGGCTGGATGTAATGATGTATGATTGTGTTAACATTTTAGTGCACTAGCTTTAGGTATGTGCGTGCACGTTGCACGTGTAATGTCATGGGCGGCTTTCCAGTCAGGCCCCATGACCCTTTGGACGCGCCCCGTGGCGTCCTGGCAAGCCTCCCAATGCCTAGCTCCACGGTCGGCCCCGTGGTCTTGGCAGCTCCAAGTGACAAGCGCGCAAGCGCCTCTGTCGCCCCACTGACAGCCAGCGCTAGTGCCCAGCCACAGGCAGATGCCCACAGTGCCGCGCACGGACCCTGAGCCGAATGACAAAGTTGCTGCTGACGGATTTGTTTCTACTTTGTAGAAGACTAAGTCCTTTTCTTTGTAAATATAGAATAGATTTACTTTATTTTCTTTTAGTATGCATTTACAGCTTTCTTAGGACAACTCATGTAACTTTGGTTTATTTATTTTAAGCATTATTAGGGGGGAACAAGCATTCAAAACTCTCTCTAGCAAGCAAGCATTTTTCTGTACTGGTGTCTCTCTCCCCCTCGACACCGCGTAGCTTTTGTAATAGCCTTTCATTTATACAAGCAAGCTCTTTTCTCAATTTTCTCTACAGCTCTCATTTCTCTCGTTGCTCACGATATTGGTTTTTCCGTGCGGCACTGACAATCTAGTCTAGCGTACGGAGGGGACCTCAGTTGGCAGACAGCAATCGGACTGACATCAATTGCTTAGCCTTACGTTGCCCTTCCAAAGAACCTCAGGAAGGCGCCGCGTAATAGTTGGTATCAGAGCCTAGGCTCGACATCGGACGAGGGAACGCATTGCCATTACACCATTTCTGACCATGGTGAATTACGGGGATCGGATTACTGTCCTCGACCAGACGGTTGACGCATTACGGCTTATTGTGAAAACTGTGCCTGACCTACAGACCAGCCTACTTCAAAGGTTGGATGACCTGGATCGCAGGATGCACCAGGCCAAAGTTGACATTGAAAATGTTAGCTGCGACTCGGAAGGAGACCAGAAACGGCAGCCACAGAGGCAGCCGAAATTTTTGGAAAATTTGAGGGCCTCCATCAGGAGCGTGCCGAAGATTTAGCCCACAGGGCACAAGAGGCAGACAGGATGACTGCCATGCAACAAACCATAAACAACTTGACGGGCCAGCTCAATGTTGTCAATGCTGCTTTACAGGGCCTGCTTCGAGGAAGCGGGAACTAAACCGGGGGTGCTATGAACTTCGCTCCCGCGACACAAAACTGAAAATTCATGATCCTAAGCCATACAGTGGGGCTCGGAATGCCAAAGAAGTGGAGAATTTCATCTTTGACATCGAGCAGTATTTCGATGCCGTGGGAGGCCTAGAAGAAGCTAAGAAGGTGGCAACTGCTGCCATGTATCTTCAAAGTGATGCTAAACTCTGGTGGCGGGTAAAATACGAAGCCATCAGGGCCGGTGAGGATACTCTCGATACATGGGCGAAACTAAAGGCTGCCATACGCTTACAGTTTTTTTCAGAAAATGTTGAGTATAATGCAAGAAGGAAACTACGGGAGCTCCGCCAGACCAAGTCAGTGCGGGACTATGTACGAGAATTCTCTGCACTCATGTTGAGTATACGTGACATGGGGGATAAGGACAAACCCTTCACCTTCCTGGAAGGGTTGAAACCCTATGCTCATATGGAACTCCAAAGACAAAGGGTAGACACATTACCCAAGGCGATCCAAGCAGCGGAATGCCATGGGGACTATCAAGTGGAAGCTCGAAAGGATAGGCCTCAACAGCCTGTCAAAGGAGGATATAAAGGGGGTCATTCAAGTACTGGTGGCCCAAGCAAAAGTGGAGGAGATCGGAGTGCAAACAAATCTAGGGCTCCCTCCTCAGACAGTACCAGCATTGCATCTACCAACAATGATCGGTGGAGAAAACCCCCTTCAGGGTGTCGTCATTGTGGCGGACCACATTGGAATAACGAGCGCCCATACGCACAAATGAGTGCTCATCAAGTTGTTGATGATGGGACAGATGATGAATCTGATGACGCGGATCAGACTGAGCCGATAGGTGCCTTCAATGCAATTGTTGGCTCTTTTTCTGATACCTTGGCGGAGACCAGTGCTGGTATCCGTACGAAGAAGGACCCCTGTCCAATCAACAAGAAAGGGAAAAAGAAGGAGGACGAAAAGATCCCTCCTAAGCAGGAGCAGACCTTAATGTTCGTCGAGGTGAAGGTAAATGGCAAACCTATTCGAGCAATGATAGACACGGGTGCAACCCACAACTATTTAGCCTCGACTCAGGTGGAACGCCTTGGCCTAGTAGTAAGAAAGGGAAGAGGTCGTGTCAAGGCTATCAACTCACCTCCTCAACCAGTTGGGGGAATAGCCAGAGATGTGCCAGTGAAACTTGGCCCTTATGAAGGAAAAATCAACCTGCGGGTGGTGATCATAGACGACTTCGAGTTGATAGTGGGGTTGGAATTCCTGAGGCAAACCAACACCATGCCTGTGCCATATACAGACATGTTACTGATGATGGGGACAAATGGGGCCAAGCCCTGTTCCATCCCGTGCATGCCCATGAAGATGGCTGTGGAAAACATCTCGGCCTTGCAGTTGAAGAAGGGGGTCAAAAGACATGAACCTACATTCTTGGCTACTCTATGCATCGAAGATGTAGAACGCTCCTCGGGTCCTCTTCCTGCACCCGTGAAGGAGTTGTTACTGGAATTTGAAGATGTCATGCCACAAGACATGCCAAAGCGTCTTCCGCCGAGGCATACTGTAGACCATGAAATTGAGTTGGTGCCGGGTGCGAAGCCACCTGCCCGGGCGCCATACAGAATGTCACAACCCGAACTCACCGAGCTTCGGAGACAATTAACGGAAATGCTAGACACAGGGATCATCGTACCCTCCAAGTCCCCATACGGGTCCCCTGTGCTATTTCAAAAGAAACATGATGGGAGTTTACGGCTATGTGTAGATTACCGGGCCCTAAACAAAATCACTGTGAAGAACAAGTACCCTATCCCACTCATGGCCGACTTGTTCGACAGATTGGGTAGTCCGGCGGTGTTCACTAAGATAGACCTGAAGACTGGTTATTGGCAAGTGCGAATCGCAGAGGGCGACGAGCACAAGACGACGTGCGTGACGAGGTATGGGTCATATGACTTCCTGGTGATGCCATTCGGCTTGACTAATGCACCAGCAACATTCTGCACCCTGATGAACCAAGTCTTTCGGGAATATATTGATGAATTCGTGGTGGTCTACTTGGACGACATTGTCATATATAGCCAGACATTGGAGGAACATCTAGAGCATTTGCGAAAGGTCTTATCACGATTGCGGGAGCATGAATTATATGTGAAGCTGTCCAAATGCTCATTTGCTCAAAAGTAGATCGACTTCCTCGGGCATGTCATTGAGGAAGGGCGGATCAAGATGGACCAACAAAAGATTCAGGCTATCACAGATTGGCCGCCGCCTAAGGACGTCCACGCCTTGAGGGCGTTCCTTGGCCTATGCAACTTCTATCGCTGTTTTGTGAAAAACTACTCTCTCATTGCAATACCGCTAACAGAACTCCTCAAGAAGGCCACTCCTTGGGATTGGGGATCCAGGTGAGCAGAGGCCTTCAACGCCTTGAAAGCGGCTATGTCTAGTAGTCCCGTCTTGGCCCTTCCTGATTTGACCAAGCCATTTGGAGTACATACGAATGCCTCCGATTATGCACTTGGTGGAGTCTTGCTACAGGATGGGCATCCAGTAGCATATGAGAGCTGGAAGCTGAAGGATGCAGAGCGGCACTATACCACCCACGAGAAGGAATTATTGGTTGTAGTCCATTGCCTATGCCTTTGGAGGCATTATCTGCTGGGAACCCCGTTCGTGGTCAAGACAGATAATACAGCTGTTAGCCATTTCCTGACCCAGCCGAAGCTGAATGGTCGACGGGCCAGGTGGCAGGAGCTTCTAACGTAATTTCACTTCAACTTGGAGTACCGCAGTGGGAAGACTAACCAAGTTGCTGATGCACTCAGTCGAAGGGCGGATCTCGCATCTGTGTGCCTACTCGCCACCCTTAGGGGGAGCGAATCAGCCACCAACATCAAAGACCAGATACTGGGTCTCCTTATGAAGGATCCTGCTGCACAGTATTTGGTTACTTTGGTAGAACAAGGCAAGACGCGCCAGTTCTACACAGAAGATGGTTTCTTGAAAGTGAAAGGAAATCGACTTTATGTCCTTAAAGGAGGAGATCTGCGAAGGACCCTTCTGACGGAATGCCACGACACTTTGTGGGCCGGTCATCCTGGTGAAAAACGCACCATGGCGTTACGTCGCCATGCATATTATTGGCCTCAAATGGCCGGCGACGTCGCTCAGTACGTGAAAACTTGTCTAGTATGCCAAAAGGACAAGTCGGATCGTCTAACACAAGCAGGACTCTTGGAACCACTGGCTGTCCCAAAGAGACCTTGGGAAAGCGTTTCTCTGGATTTCATCACCGGCTTGCCCAAGGTCGGGGACCTTTATAGCAGCCCTACAGTATATATCAGCAGAAGATACAACTCGACTCTTCTTCTCTCACGTCGTAAAATACCCAAAGATATCGTTAGTGATCGCGACTCGCGCTTCACTAGCAACTTCTGGACTCAACTCTTCAAGTGCCTTGGGTCAAAACTAAGCCACAGTTCAAGCTTACATCTGCAATCTGATGGCCAGACGGAGCGGTTCAACGGCATGTTGGAGGAATATCTCCACCACTTTGTAACCGGTTCGCAGAAGGATTGGGTGAAGCTTTTGGATGCTGCTCAACTGTGTTTCAATTCACAAAAGAGCTCTAGTACCAACAAGAGCGTTTTTGAAATTGTTACCGGACAGCAACTGCTACTCCCACACACTGTCAATGCTCCAAAAATGGCAAAGTCTCCTCGAGCTGCTAGCTTCTCAAGAGAATGGAAGCGAAATTTGGAGATAGTGCGGAGCTATCTTGTCAAAGCCCAAAAGCGGATGAAGAGGCATGCTGATCAGAATCGTCGCTTTGTTGAATATCATGTAGGAGATAAAGTGATGGTCAAGATCCCAAAGCGGTACTTATTTACGGGAGTCCATGACCCTCGCCTGTTGCAAAAATATATTGGACCCTTGTCCATTGAAAGGCGCATTGGAAAAGTTACATACCGGGTGGATACCCCAGCTTGGTGGAAAATTCATCCTGTCTTCCATGTCTGTCTCCTGAAACCTTTTCGGGAAGACACGGAGGATCCTTCACGGAGCTAACTTACAATCCCCAGTATTCGAGGCCCCAATTCAGCTGGGAAAAGGTGTGCTGAAGCTATCCTTGATGATAGAGTGATTCATGCCTCCAAGAAAGATCACCAAGAGTTCTTGGTGAAATGGCAGGGACGTGATGCAGAAGAGAATACTTGGGAGAGGGGGACAAACCTCAAAGCCTTCAAGAGCCTAATTGATGATTACCTTGCAAGTAAGGCGCCGAGGACGTCGCCAACTCAGGTGGGGGAGAATGTCATGGGCGGCTTTCCAGCCATGCCCCACGGCTTTCCAGCTATGCCCCATGACCCCTTGGACGCGCCCCGTGGCGTCCTGGCAAGCCTCCCAACGCCTAGCGCCACGGTCGGTCCCGTGGTCTTGGCAGCTCCAAGTGACAAGCGCGCAAGCGCCTCTGTCGCCCCACTGACAGCCAGCGCCAGTACCCAGACAGATACCCACAGCGCCGCGCGCGGATCCTGAGCCGAATGACAAAGTTGCTGCTGACGGACTTGTTTCTACTTTGTAGAAGACTAAGTCCTTTTCTTTGTAAATATATAATAGATTTACTTTATTTTCTTTTAATATGCATTTACAGCTTTCTTAGGACAACTCATATAACTTTGGTTTATTTATTTTAAGCATTATTAGGGGCACACAAGCATTCAAAACTCTCTCTAGCAAGCAAGCATTTTTCTGTACTGGTGTCTCTCTCCCCCTTGACACCGCGTAGCTTTTGTAATAGCCTTTCATTTATATAAGCAAGCTCTTTTCTCAATTTTCTCTACAGCTCTCAATTCTCTCGTTGCTCACGATATTGGTTTTGCCGTACGGCACTGACAATCTAGTCTAGCGTACGGAGGGGACCTCAGTTGGCAGACAGCAATCGGACTGATATCGATTGCTTAGCCTTACGTTGCCCTTCCAAAAAACCTCAGGAGAGCGCCGCGTAATAATAAGCTTTGTCTATTAATAAGAAAATTGTATATAACAAGAATAAACTGTGTGTAATAACAATTGGCGTCCTAATAGAGCCAATATGCATTTAAATGGAAAAATGAGTGTAATTACGTTAACGTAATAGGTGAGTTCAAAATTGTTGGATATTAAACTTGTAAACATGGATAATTTAATTAGTTAAGTTAGTTATCACTGAACAAAATTAGAATTAGCTATGAACTTCGTCGCTAGTCTGTCGCTAAATCGATCGTAGCTAGCAGAATTTCTTGATAATTTATCTCTAAAGAATAGATTTTTCTATTTAGCTAAAAAAATTATCCGTAGCTAAAATCTAATATTTTAGTAGTGTGTATAGCATTTGCAATGATGGATGTTGTATTGTACGGGATAGAATGATATAATATTTTTGTATCAGGAAGTTCTTGGTGTATGTTCCGTTGCTTCAACTAAACTATCATGACCAAAATTGTTATTATTGCCATCAATATTCCTTCTAAAAGTATAATATATAGTTTTTCATGTGAAAAAATATATACACAACAAATATAGTCCAATTTTGAGGATTGTTTGACCCTGTAACTTATTTATTGCTGACGTATCTACAAATTATTTAACTTGTCATCTTTTTTATTAATAATAAGTCTTATGCCATACAGTAAAAATGCTAACTATTAATCTATAGTTTTCACAAAGCGATGAGACATATAAACAATCATCAAATTATACTCATGCCTTCAAGTTAAACAACTACTTCCTTCGGTCCACTTTAATTGATTTTTTCGCCTTCTTTTTTGGTCCATAATATTATTTTTTCATATGTCAAGAAGGAGTTATCTTTTTTCTTTTTTCAAAGTTGTCCTTGAAGTAAAGAGCCTAGGAATATTTGATATATTTTCAATGAACAAATTAAGGTTAACATGGTCAATTTCATTATTATTTAATGCTAAAAGATGAATTTCTTAATATGTGTGAAAACACTTAAAAAAATCAATTAATATGGACCGGAGGGAGTAAGTAATAGTCCAACTATTAAGAGTTGCCAACTACTATGTCCATCAATGCCAACATTTGCGTGTGCTGTTAAACAATTAAGAAAAAATAACATGGTATGACAATGCATAAAGAGAAATGACAATATTTTGACCTTACATTAGGTTTGGCAATAGAAGCCCAAAAAAAATTGGCATTTAATAATCAAAATTATTTTTCTTAAAATTAGCAACAAAATTTAGAACCCTCTTCTCTCTTCTAACAATTGCCAATTCTTCCTAGAAATTAGGTGCCACTTCCTTTCAAATTAGGGTAAAAGAAATTTAATTTTGTTACCGCATGCACCAATATAAGAAATCTCAGGATCTGACTTATGGAGCTATTTTTATATTTTAAATCAAAGTCCTATAAAGGTAGAAAAGTGCATGGTAGCTCAATTTTTTTTAATTTGAGTACATAGTTATTGAGAAAATGATATTATGCTCAGAAAAATCACACTATAAATCTTACATGAATTAGCTTGATAAAGTTTTCGCTTTCTAGGCAATAAATGTGTATATCTCCATATGCAACTATAGTACAAATTACACACAAAAAATAAAGATATATACCAAAATGATATACAAAAAGTACATGGAAGTTTTTGCATCACATAACTTCAGAAATTGAGAAGAAGGAAGACGAGAATGACCCAATGTATTCTTGTTGATTTAGAATTTATATGTTTTTGAAACTTCAAGAATAGGTGAGATATATTTAAATAATACTTAAAAGGGTCAAATAACAATAATGGAACGAATTATAATTATGCTAGATAGTACAAATAAGAAAATTTTATATGAGAATTTTTTTAAAAAAAAACTTAAATACATTAAAAAATTTAATTCTGAAGTCCTAAATATTAAAAAAATAATTAAATAATTATTTTTTGAATATTAAAAAAATTAAATTAACTACAATATAAACTTTTTTTTTGAAGACTAAAAAAAACGAATAATATTTTGCTAGGGACTTCGTACTTATAAAATAGTATAAATATCTTTTAACAGAAATCAAAGACTACTAAACTTAAAAGGAGTCCTTAGTGGGGAAAAAGAAAAGGAGTACTGCCAAAAGTTTGCTACTTTAATAGTTTTTCAAACGTTGTTTTCTTTTTATTAATAAATTTGTTATGTTACATTATATAAATAAGGAAGGATTTATATAAGATATTTAATATAAGAATTTGTACATACTTCAAACAAGGAAAGATTTAGTGTACTAATTTAGTTTATTTAAAATTTTAAATATTACGAAAAAAACTTAAGATAATAATTTTATTTAATATAAAATTTATTTTTAAGGAGCAAAAAAGACAAACGATATTTCGGGCAATAAATATTAATGGACTTTAACTTAAATCCTATCTTTATTAATTCTGACTTTTTAGTGCTGAGTAGCTGACTATTTTTCTTATTTATTAAACATTAAACATAAAATATACTCCCTAAAGATTCCTTCTTTCTTAAAAGAGACTCTCCCTGCTGCGCTGCGCCACCCTCCGCCCTCGCCAGTGTCGTTCACCGTCAATCTCTCCCCGTCGCTGTGCCGCTGTGCAGAGATTCTATTTCTGGCATCACCGACTGGTTTACTCCGTAATTGTGAGTCTCTCTCTGAAATTATCAAGCTAGCCTTATTACATTTCTCTTCTTTTCAAATTTCTGCTCTCATTTTAACTCTGCACTATTTTGCTTCTATCTTTTTTTCAGTATCATTTTGCGATAGATGACGGACAACTAATTTTATTTTTCTGGAAGAACAGCTCTATTAAATCTATTTGCAGAAACCTAGAAAATAGAAATTCTTCGATAAGTTACTGTTTAATTCATTCTAGGTTGGAAATTCATTTTCTTTTCTGTAGAAGGAAAATCAAAAACCTGGTGTAATGCTGATTTTGGGAATTCTTTCAGTTTTATAGGATTCTTAGTTTCTAATGGCTGTACTCATTCAGTACTATGTTTAGTTTATAACATTTACCCTTTTACATATATAAAAAGATTGATTCTGTTTCAATGTTCAAGAGTGCTTATGCATCTATAGATATAAGTCTTTGCCTCGAGTATCTAAATATGCATCTATAGCAAGCTCGTTTTTCTTGTACGAAATACATACTCCAATATTTTGTTTCTAGGTTACTAAATTAAGTTGGATTGAACTTTTGTATTGTAGGAAGTGTTCATAATTCTTGTAAATTGTGATGGATATATTTCTCAAGAAGTTGGATCATTCTCAACCAAGTTCTAGTTCTAGTTGTCCATCCTTGAGTCCGCCGATAGCTCCAGAAATTTGTATGAATGCCAATCTTTCCCATCTTATAGATGAACTCTATTTGGAATCACATAAAGATGATCCAGGAGAGAGAATGCCCCTTCTTAACTATAGCCCTCGAATACGAGAAGAAGTGAGAAAACACTACATTTAGAAAGGTCCTTGTCAACCTTCCAAGCAGCCATTTCGTAAAACTAAAATTGGAAATAAAAATGCGTCAATTTAATTCAAGTTGGTTTGAAGGTCCATTTTCTGGATGGTTGGAGTATAGTGTGAAGAAAGATGCTGCATATTGTCTATGTTGTTATTTGTTCAAACATGAGTCCGTTCATGGAAGTGCGGGTGAAGTTTTTACAAAAAATGGTTTTAGGGCTTGGAATAAGGCTCTTAAAAGATTGCGCTTGCATGCTGGTGAGGCTAATAGTGTCCATCATAAATGTTTCAATAAGATCTGTCAAATCATCATCAATCAATCCAAGCTGCTTTTGACAAGCAATCCGAGAATTTAAAAAGTGAGCAACGAATGCGTTCGGAAGCTTCAGTTGGTGTTGCAAAACTTCTCTTGCATTATGGATTGCCGCTCTTCCACACTCTCCAGCACCTCATGGACGCCGCAGTGACGACTCGGACAAGTCCATCAATGTCCCAGCAAGAGACTGTGCATGTGACGCTAAGGCCATGGCTGCAACACCGGCGGACATGAAAGAGTACCCAAATTCCTATGTTTTAATTGTGGATATGCCCGGGTTGAAATCTGGAGATATAAAGGTGCAGGTGGAAAATGACAATGTGCTGCTGATAAGTGGAGAAAGGAAGAGGGAAGAAGAGAAAGAAGGGGGAAAGTATATTAAAATGGAGAGAAGGGTTGGGAAGTTCATGAGGAAGTTTACACTGCCAAAGAATATTAATACTGATGCAATTTCTGCTTTTTGTCAAGATGGAATTCTGACAGTGAAATGCTTCTATTACTCTGCCTGTTTCCTCCGATCCATATCAATCAATTACTTTTTCTTTAAACAAACAATGGCTTTTCTCCCTGGTGCAACTTTGGTCGGATTAGTACACTAATCCATTTGTAACCAAAGCAGAGATATCGTCCTTAGCATCCATAATTTTTCATTTTTTAAAACGCTTAATTTCTATAGATTGTAATGAATCTTTACACTTTAAGTATCTTATGCAATTGGGGAAGCGGCCTAATAAACTGGAGTAGGGGTGTCAAATGGACAGACGGTGTCAAGTTGGAGCATATTAGTTTATGTTATTACATCAATAAACGAGATACGACCAACTCTTTAAAAGTTTGATTCGGTTAACATGAGAGGGAGATACAACAAGTTGGTCTAGTTTTCGCTGCTACATGACTTTCTTCTTCGTCATTTTTTCTAATGAGGTTTATAATCAGATGGCAAAAAAGTAACTACTGTGTCATTAAGTTGGAATACACCCTGAGGTCTGTTTATTTCTTTTAGTTTTCTTTCTTTTTCCTTTCTCGCTTGGATGAAAACCTCTATAAATTAAGTTAAACAATAATGTATAGTAAGCTATAGCTAAGTGTCATGGATGGACGTATTCAAATTAGACAACATTAAACTTTACTCGTTAATATATGGACGATCAATCTCATAATCCAGTTTTGACACCCAGGTGAGGAGCGAAAAGATCTTACAAGAAAACACATAAAAAAAGGACGGAAAAGAACACGAGAAATACAGTTAGGTGTAGACACCCATTGCGGGTAAGTTTTTACCATATAACTGTTCAGTAGACAATTAGAAACCTGACGATGGAAAAACAAAACTTCGGCAAAAATTACATTCTCATCTGGACAAAGATTCTGGTAATTGTGTCTAGGATTTTATCATTTGTGAATTGCCTGTTTGAAAGAAGTAAAACTAGGACTGCAAGAACAAACCGAAAGTTTTGAAGAGGAAGAAAGAATTTATTCTTCTTTTCTTCCTCCGTTGAATAGCTCGTAATGCGTTTTCAACATCTCTGGTGTGCTTGGCTGGAGTGCTCACTCCCTTTCTAACAAATAAAGCAATAAAGAAGCCCTCCTTGTCCTCTATGAGATCCGTTCTCAGCAAATGTTGAGCTGCGAAAAAATAAGAAAAATAAACATAAACACACAGCCGAAGAGTCCAGTTTCCAACACTGCACAATATCTAGATAACAATAAAGAACAATAAGGGGCTAAATTAGACATTCAAGACAAATTTCGTGCAGGAAAACCCCGAATTTACCAGCCCAATACAGGAATCTAGTTTCTAAAAGAAACTGAGCTGTTGTTCTTCGGAATGGTATTACATATATCTAGGGATCTCGTATACATACATGATTTCCTGTTGCCTTTAGTGAGAAGCAAATACTATGTACAGGACGTGTGTATTGAAAGTACTATAACATAGTCTAATCTTTTGCTAAATGACATGTTGTGATTCCGAAGATAAAAGATGTGTCACCTCTGGAAGTATATAATTGCTACAGTTTCAGCTAACCTACAAAATCTGGCTTAGACTATTAGCAACTGAATACAAAAATATATGATGCCTGGAATGCTCAGAGCACTTGAAACCATAAGAAGAACAAATATTCTTTCTTTCAACTGTGCACTTTCTTTATTTTTCTACTTTGACCAAGTTTTGGAAGGGGGGTTGATCCTGAGGACTAGGGTCAGGTAGGCGCCTATAAGGAAGCTCTTGAGATATGAACTAAACTAAAACTTGAAGATGATGATATTTGAGAGATGATAAAGCATTCAGCTGAAAATCACTCACATCCATCAAAAACTGGATGACCTCGGCGAGGCCATTGGGGAAAGATTGTCGTCAGTTCAAACCCATAAGAAGAAGCAAGAGGCAGAACAGAGTTGATGACAACTTCATTCTCAACTTGGTTAATAGAACATGTGCTGTAAACAATTCTCTCAACAGCTGGAACTACATCAAGATGAGAAGATAAATCCATCAGTCGCACAAATATAACATACATGGACTTGCGATTTGTGGCTAAGCCAAAAAAAAAAAAAAAAAAAAGATAGTATAAATCTCACAAGATAATGCATGTTCCAAAGACTTTTTCTGGAAAGCAGCGAGCTTTTTGAGTCTATTTACATCAGAGGAATCTGCAAAGCTTTTCCAGAAAAAAATGTTAAAAAGGAGATAAGCGAAGGGTTCATTACACAAAGAGAAATAAAAAATGGATACAGGATGAGCAAAGTCACCTGCTGTATATGAGGGGAGCAGATGATCTAATCTATCAACAACTGTCCCAGATCCAGAACATGATGGATCTAAAAGTATTGCTTGAACCTGGAGTCGGGTTTATGTGTTACTAAAATTCCATTCAAAAACTCCAAACAGAAAACGGAGGGTTACAAAATTGAAACCATGCTTGCTAAATATATATAACTGGTACTATGTCAATTTTTCCCTTACTTTTTCTGTGCATGAGTAAAACAGTCACTCGGCAGGAACAAAATTAGAGCAAAACCAGCATTACCCCAGATCAAAGATCCATCTTGATGGCTAGATCACTGTATAACAAGCACTAACTGATATCCTTTTCCACACTGTCCAGAAACAGGAAGGATTTTTTCTTTTTTGCTGCTTCCGGTGTAACACACTAAAGTCATCTGCCTATATTTTAAGTGTTTTTTAGACAAATTAACAATTAACAATCAAAGGCTTTATCATGTTGGTCAAAGTATGTCCAACTCATAACTGAGAAAACCTTGTCGTCCTCTCCTCTTTGTTGTCTATTCGATATTGTGTCAGAATCCTCCGGTACAGAAAAAAGAAAAGGACTATGTGCTTACAAACTTTTGGAATTATTTTAAATCGTCTTAATAGGTAACTGGAAACACGGTGTAATTTTATGCATAGAAGTGTCAAAAGATATCATAACTCTCCTTCCTTTTATCAACTAGGCTTTAGGTACTCGTTTAGGATCCTTCAGCTCTAGTCCCATTTAAACTTGCATCTTGGAGTACAAAAGGGTTCGTCGTCACAAATACTCCTCATATGGGCGATGTCACATCACATCAGTAAAACTTATATTGCTTTACAAACTAGCATCCATCAATTCTATAATATATCAGATGCTTTACAATCTATACTGCAGAACTTTCTTAATGATTAATAAGTCAAATCATGTTTGTATTAGGCCAACCCATTACTTCACTCCAGTGCTGCAAGTATAATAGATTGATAAACTGGACAGGAAGTAAAAGATGTCATTTGGTAAGTTGATAACATCTAACAATCAACAACACTTCATTCCCCCCAAAAAAAAAGTATCTCGCATGTTTACCTTTGAGTATGCTGGATCCTCAGAATTCATGTTTAAGAAGTCCTCATGCTTGACTTTCACGTCTTAGGATGAGTTAAGTTATAAGGGCATATTACGGTATACAAAGTTGAAAACAAATAAAACCTAATTAGATGAAATATCATATAACTAAATGGTTTTAGGAATTATTTGAAAGTGGGAATTGAAACAACTAAAGATTCATAAGTTTCAAAATGCTTCTGATACATGATTACCACAGGAAATCCATGTAGAAATAAAGTTAAAAGTCAAATTTCCTCAAAAATAAACTTCAGACACTTAGTGCAAAATGGTGCTTATGGTATTAAAAGTTGAGAGCTGTAAAAAACTAATAACTTCATCCAGTTTGACTGAATAAGTGTGAGATTTAGGGAATTATTTAAATATGGGGATAATATAAACCAAAAAAATTAAAAAGGACAGAAGCACATAGTTTTAAGGGCTGCCAATACACTTTAGGTAGTCCATCTGGAAATCAAGCGATGGTCAAATTTTCTGCGGAGCAATCATATGTGGTAAGATGGACAGGATACTAGAAAGCCGCTAAAAGGATACTAGTTGCTCCAGCCAGTTTAACAGTGTCATTCAGACGTTTAACACGTTCTTTATTAAGTTCACAAGCTATTATCTTTCCTTTTCCCTTCATTAGAGCAGCAAGATGAACAGTTTTGTTCCCTGGTGCTGCACATGCATCAATGACCTTCACAAGAAATAAGCAATCATGATCAACCAAGTGGTAAATGAAAATCAAGAGAACACCTAACAACTCTTTTTCCATGTAGTAAATTACCTCCCATCCGGGTTTAGGCCCAAGAGCAACTGCAACCATGGAACTCGCCTTACCCTAGTGGAACAAGGACATTAATTGGATGTCAATGCAAGATAGATTAGAACCCAAAAGAGGGGG
>MCJB01050619.1:229127-306050 GCA_002018475.1 Nicotiana obtusifolia | reverse complement strand
GAGGGGGGGTTGCATACTGAAAAACTCCTTAATTGTATTCGCATTAAAATTCCAGATCTAAGAAAAGAAAAGAGAATTTTGCACCTGCAAAAACACACTTCCACTTTTCACCAAAGGATGATCATGCAGGTCAGTCCTTGGTGGAAAAATCAACAGGTCAGGAACCATGGCATCCTGACAGACCTATTTAATGTGAGAGCATAAAAATAAATAAACTTCATAATAACGAAATACAGCAATAATGATATCATTGAACTGACAAACATGAAGAGATAATGGTAATAGATACTTTCGGTTTTACCAATCTTCAGTAGTTACTGAGTATCTTTTCGTCTGCCTCTCTCTACACCCCCCCCCCCCAAAAAAAAAAAAAAGTAATGTTCAGACATCACTTATCGAATGAGTCCAAGTTTTTTCTGAAAAGAAAATTCTCAAATTTATATTACACCTTGTACTTTCGTGCGTCTTAAGTGAATCAATATAAGCCGGAGGGTTTAAGGACCTTTACAAAGATAATGATGAGTTAACAAGTATTACAGGAGTATCGTGAGGGTTGGAGGCTAAACAAATTAAAGATGTTATAACCCGTACTTTCGGGGTAAAACTAGGAGTTCTTAACATGATAAAGAGGTCGTGTTTTAAGGTACTTGAATCATATAATATTCGTTTATTAAGTTTTGAAGTCAAACAAGTTGTAAAACAAAAGTCGACAAAAGTTGCCGCAAGATACGTTTATAATTCTATTGAAATTCGGGTTTGATATCACTGAGCTTTTCTCTCAATATACTTGGATTTATGGGGTGATCGACCCACCAAATTGAAGGTTTACGAGTCTATTTTCCAGCTTATTAAACCATTCGTCGATACGACATCGTAGTAGAGAAATATTCGCGTTTTCACGAGTCTACACAAGTAGCTTCCTATCGGACCCATTTAGGCAGCGGATGATTCTCCAACTTTTAAAGATCGAGGCAAGGCTCATTTGGGTTAAAGTATGGGATGAGTGTTAAGATGTTATGATTTCAAGTCGTGTTTCGAATGAAGGCTATTATGCCAAATTCTGTAAGATATCTCTATGTGCTTAAGACTTTTAATTACTCATGTGTGTAATGAAAGTCGTGATTAGAGATGCTTTGTTGTTGATAATCTATAAAGATGCTTGAAAGTGAAAGGACTGAGTTGGGGATATAAAGTGCGGCCACCGTGCCAAGAATGAAAGTTATATTTGTGGCCAATAGTGTCAATCAAATGAAATGATGTGTGAAAGATTATGAAATGAGCCTTGATTCAATTGTTCCAAATTGACTCCGAAAATAGAATTGTCCAAAAGCTTATGTACTCAAGTCATGTCCTAATGTGGTTGTTCTAACTAATGCGATACTTGGTAGGTATTTCCAATATGTTTTGAGTTCTTAAATCTTATTCTTGAGTTGAATTCATTTTTCGACCCAACCAGACCCAATACTCTCCCAAAACACTCTCAAAGTAGTCTCAGTGATTCAAGAGTGAAATCCAAAGATAAAAACGTGAATCCAATGCTAGAAATCTCGTGGTGCTTGCTAGATCGTTGTTCTTCATCTTGTGGCTGTTCTGGAGGATTCTTCCAAGTGAAGTAACTTAGAATTTGGACTGATTATTTTTGTTTAAGGTAAGATTATTAGCTCTCACATGGTTCTAGAGCAAAACCAATAGGAAACAACACAAAACAAGCGTCGAAAATCTTGCAGGACTAGTGGAACCAAGTCCTTCCTTGCTATTGAAGATTTAAAGGTTTCTTCGCTGTGAGGTTAGCTCAAGTTTAAGGCTGGCATTATGTTATAAGGTAAGTTTTATCCTCTTCTACTTAGGGTTAGACGAATTTAATCACCCAGTAGCTCGTATGATAAAGAAACTTGCGAAACAATGGTTGAAAGTTGTTGTTGAGGTGCTAGTGCACATTGGACTGTTTTGGAAGTTTTTTTGTGCTACGTTTGGGCTGGTTCTTGATGTAGTAGCTAAGATATGTTGTTGTTGATGTTGTTCTTGTTGTTGTTGATGTTGGATTGAATTAGAAGGAAGTGAAAGATGTAGGGGAAGTGCTGCCCAATTTTCTAGAAATGAGCTACTAGCCAAGTAGTGTGTTTTAAGTCTTTCCATGGTTTAACCTTAGCCCCATTGTTAATATTGTAGATTGAAGGACTACAGGCAGAGTATGTTGAGTCGTTAAGTAAACAACCAAGGTATGTTACGACAATTCCTTCTTTTTGGCATGATCTAAAGTGGAACAAATGTAAACGATACACTATTTCATAACAGATCTACTCTTAGCAACTAAGACTATCCATGTTGTTTCTTTCCTTATAATATTATTCTAAGTATGTATATATGATCCTTGAATCCTATTGAGATTCATATTGATGGTATGGTGTCCATAACATTAATCGCAGTTGCAACGACCTTACGTCAGTCCAATAAGTTCATTATGTTCCTTTTTATGGCTCTTGCACATGCATATACATGTATTATGATATTGATGCCCGCAGTAACTTGACAGTGTTATACACACACACACACACACACACACACACACACATATATATGTACGACGGCGCTATAGACGCACCCCTAATCAGGTGGATATTATGATGATGATGATGATGATGATGATGATGATGATGATGATGATGATGATGATGCCCATAGAGGCTTGATGATAATGGCGCTATATGCGCGTATATATTTTATAAAACGATGGCGCTATATGGTGTATATACTGTATTCATTCATGGCCCACTGATGCAAGATCAAGAAGGTCAAGAATCTAAGAAATTCAAAAAGTCCAAGAATCCATTCAAGATTATAATTTCTTTTCCATAAAGATTAGGATTTCTTATTTCTTATTTCCCAGTAATTTGATTCTTGTTTTAGTAGGATTATATTTATTGTTCTAGTCAAACTAGGATTGTTAGTTGGTAGTCTATTCCTACTAGAATTCTTTTTTCTATTTTAGTTAGGATAGGTTTTCTTAGCCTTATTCTTATTCTAGTTTAATTAGGATTAGTTTTCCTTAACCTTATCAATTATACTCATTGTAAGCCAATTTAAAGCGCTCAATATTCTGAAAATAAATGTTGCTAATTAGTTTTCCTAAGCTCCTGCTTCAAGAACGTGCTTTTTCTTTTTTGTTTATTTCTTCTTCCTTTTATTCAACGCTTCTTGCAATGATAAGCCAGGGTTGAGTTTCGTATTCCTCTGTTACATTGATGTCTTTCCTTATATTGTTATCTGCCTTACATACTTGGTAATTTATTTGTACTGCTATCCCTTTTGCCTGGGGACGCTGTGTTTCATGCCTGCAGGTCCCGATACACATGTTGACGGTCCTCCCAGTAGGTTACCAGCTCAGTGGAAGGTGTTGTTGCACTCCAATTGCTCCGGAGTTGCCTTATGGAGTCAGTATGCTTATGTACATATGTTATAGGTATGGCGGGACCCTGGCCCCACCTTATGATGTTTATGTACTCTTTAGAGGTTTGTAGACAGATGTCATGTGTATAGATGTTATGTTCGGCCTTGTAGGCCCATATATCTCTTGTCGAGTATTCATCATGTTATATTCAGGATTGTCTTATTACGACCTTCTGGCCCACTTATCAATGTTAGTATGGTTAACGTGTTGTGGTGGTGCCCGGCAAGTAAGCCCGGGTGCCCGTTGCGGTCCTCCGGTTTGGGTTGTGACAATTTAGGACCTCAACATGTTAAAATTTCGTCTTTTCTCTCAATATTTCTAAACAAAACGTCCATGGCCACCCTAGGACTATCATACCTAATTAGATGTATGAAAGAAAAATAGGCCAGCTATCAATTAAGAATGAATAAAATATCTAATAAAATAGCTTGGCAAATTGGAAAGCCGATTGTATGGATCAGATTTTGGCTTAGGATGTTGACACAAGGAATTACCTCCAATACACAAAATGACACTAAAGTTAATTCAAAAATCCAGGCAGAACAAAATAACTGCTGCATCCAAGGGTTTTATCATACCTCATACTGCTTCTTAAATTCGAGCAGGGCAGACTCTACGTCCATCTTCAGAGTATTTACACGAGCATAACGAGGTTTCAGAAGGTCTGCAATAGAAAATGGGAAACAAGATTCTGGTGAAAATTTAAGGCTGCATTTTATGCTCAATTGAATAAATACACCAAGTGATAATCGAACAAACAACCCTTATCAAAAAAAATCCAACACACAACATAGAATATAGACAGTTTTACCTTCTTTTTTTTTTATAAAGAAACAATCTCCTTAGTTCAATTATATTTTATAAAGTCTGTTGAAAAGTTTGAACTATGTAAATCTCAATGTTTGATCCATAGAGATAACCACCATTAACAGGAAAAGAGTCAAAACACATACCCGAGATTTTATAAGAAGTCATCAAATCTGAGACATGTTTTACTTTCTTTCGCACTAAAAGCTTGGCAAGAGCTGCCTGCAACACATCCTTCCGCTGCAGAAGAAATTTTTCTGCATCACCAGCTAATAAAGCCTCCTGTACAAAATTAAACAGATCGACGTGAACAAGAAACCAAAGCAATGAAAGTATGAAACATACTGGGGATGTATATTGATAAATACCTGGCCAAAAAGAATGTCATACAAGATTATATACATTAATTCTTCTTGCCTCTGCAACAACATTAGCAGCATATTTAACGAACAGTTTTAAGTAAGCAGCAGAACAACAGTAACAGCAGAAGTTTGCCCAAAGTCTTTATCTTAACTACTTTCTGTCCACCGTAATGTATTGGTATATGGTAACATTTTTCCTTCCAAAACTCTGGCAAACCTACATAGCAAAATCTCAGATTTCTAAATTGCTGCTTAGGAGCTATATGGATATTTCATATTTGCAATAATTCACTACTTCCTATTGTGCAGATAAATCTGAACTATTACACACCAAAGATGTCAAGCAATATCCAACATGTGAAATAGTTGATACAAACTGGGATAAGCATTATGTTAAGAACGTAGTACGTCAGGAAGCGAGTGAAAGATGAATAAGGAGAACCTAGCTTACCTAGGTGGTTGGCAGTAGAAACACTAAACTTAGCCTACAGTTAAAAGTCAATCAGACAATCATAAGACTCTCCTCTGCTTTTCAAATTTTGAGTTGAGCTGGTAGCCTGGCACACCGAGTTATTTGAAATGCAAACAACATATTTTACTTGTTAGTTCAAATCATATAACAACGATTGTTCTTGGGATTGTGAAATATCAATAAGCAGTATTCAAGAAGCAAGTTCTATTTCGACATGAACAGAAAGTTCAGAGGTTGCCAAGATAAACTTGAAAATCACAATTGACCACTAAAACTTTTTATAATTGACAACATATGCAAGATAGATAAAATCATTAGTTATTTGAAATATTTATGAAGCTTAAGTCTTCCAATAAATCCATTAGAAAGCCTTTTACTTTAGATAATCTATTATTTAACGAATGTATGATGAAGCTACTTGACATTTTAGAGATGTTGTTACTTTTAGCACTTGTAGCACTAGGCTGTAGATAAATCGTTCTTATTCAATCAATATAAAATGATGAAACATATTAATTATAGAAAAGAGTAACAGAAGATATTCAAATGACGAAGCACCAAAGGATGCCTCAACCACAGGTTATTCAGAATATTACTCGAAAAAAGAGAACGAAAAAGAGGAAGATCTTTCAAGTAAACAACAAGAATTTCTCATGTCCAACAGTTAAGCCCCTATATCATGCAGTGGGAGAATTCAAAGTGCCAAAACCCGACAATCAATCAAAATCCAGAAGTTGAAAATATTTCCAACCTTCCACTTGCTACTCAGCACATTGGCAATGTCAAAGACATCCTTGATAATGGGAAGATCTGCAAAAAGGAAGAATCCAGAACATTTGAAATAATGAAGCCGAGGAAAATACCTTTTCTGTAGGTATGGAGATAGCATGATTTTCAGTCACTGAGTTGATACAAAAGTCATTCCAAAAGAAAATACCATCCAATAGCTTATGTTAAAGCCCTTGATATTTCAACATTCAAAAGACAACTCAGTGCCGTTAAAGTAAATGTACTAATTTTGAATATTTGAGAAGAGTAGAAGGAAAAAACCGAAAAGAATTACATTAAAACCTCCAAGAGAAAGCTATGAAGCATGCTTCTTACACTGTATCAACAACTAAAAGCAAGAAGGATGAGCAGAAGCTTCTGATTACAGTGACTACCCTATTATTGCCTTATTGTCATAAATTAAAGTCGATCTAAAGCAGCACACATAAACGCATCCCATTTCAAAACTGTGAACATGGTCCAGACTCCAGCACAAACAATTTTGTTCGTTCCTGTCAAATAGAAACTTATAACATATCCTCAATTATCAATTTTGGCTACAGTATTTCAGAAGTTACACACAAGTATTTCCAAAAAATATCAGGTTAATACCCATAAGCTTTGAATTCAATATCTCCTATGATCAGTTATAAGTAGCAAAAAGCAGCCAACTCTCTCTTATATCGTACTAACTAGGATGGTTTCCCAAAATGCAGTTGACACAGCAAGCGGACTAGCATTTTTGGTCAGCCAACCATGTATTCACTAACACTTAGCAGTTTCAAATATGGTAAAAGCCTTCAGTCTAATTATTAACAATATCATTCTTCTTTTAGCTCCCTAAACAGTGGTTTCCTTCCATTTTGTAATACTAGTAAACATTTGAGGGTGAATTCTTAACATTCTTCTTTTAGCTCCCTAAGCATACACTCTAACAAGTATTTAGAAAATGTGAACTTACATTTGAGGGTTTGACAAACTAAAGCATAGGTAGCTTTTTTGTTCCTAATGGAGGGACTATACACCAGCGACTTGATGGACCCAACGGCTCGGCGCCGAGCGTCTCCTAGTAGAACGGTACGCAAGACCTTGGCGGCTTCTCTACGTGCAAAGTACGCCGACCGTTCGGCGTTGCTCAGCCGCTTCTGGTTCGGCTTATTCGCCGCCGGTTTAGTGTTCCCTTGCGGCTTCTCGCGCGCCATAGTTTCGCCTCCGGCTGGTCACCGCGGAGAGAGAAAGAAGAAAGAAACTGATAATGGGCTTTGCCTAAATGGTCGCGCCAGAAATTATTTATGTATCAAATTTATTTAATTTTTATATATAACATACAGAATATATATATATATATATATACATAAAATATATATAAAAATTATATATTTTTAATTATTATTTTAAAAGTGGCTATACAATATTATTTTTACTCATTTGTTTGGGATCATAATGACATGGCATAGCCATTTTTATGGGTAGGTTATCCGAAATTACCATCGTTGATGTCATTAATTTTTAACCACTTTAACATAAATATATAATTAATTGACATTTTTGCCCTTTTTCTTTTAAAAGTCTCGGTTTTTTGTTTTTACGTTTTTTAGTTTTCTTTTCTAATTTTGTAGTCTACAACACTATTTCGTTCAAATTTCGTCTGGGTAAGTGTGAATTTTACGTTTATTGCTAAATTTCAATCAAATTATTGCTTCATCTGTCTTAATTTCGCTTTTGTTAATATCAGCATTTAAATTTTCATGATATTGTTAAGATCGGCAATATTTTTTGTGGTTTTTTTTATGTTCAGTTATTTAAACATTTGTATCTGATGCATAATACCGGTTGATTTCAAGTGGTTTATTGATTGAAATCCAGAGTAATATTTTTCATGATTTTTTAAATACTAATTCAGTATAATTTACTGGAGTTCTTATTTCTGATAATTTTGTCACTCTTTTTTAGTTGATTTTATAATCCTTACGATAAATGATGGATTTGAAGTGGTTTGTTGATTGAAATCCAAAATAATATGCCGGGGTTCATATTTTTTGATAATTTATTTTCTTTTTATATGCTTATTTTGATGATGTTTGTTCATTCTAATCCAGTATAGTTTGCTGGATTTCAAGCGATTTATTTGAAATCCAGAGTAATGTGCTGAAATTTATATTTCTGATAATTTATTACTACTTGTTTGTATCTTATGTATAATATGATGGATTTCATGATGTTTGTTCTAATTCAGTAATAGCTGGAGTTCTTATTTCTCATAATTTTGTCATTCCTTTTAGTTGATTTCTTCAAATGTTTGTAATTATTGTGTAATATGTTGGATTTGAAGTGGTTTGTTGATTGAAATCCAGAGTAATATGTTGGACTTTATATTTCTGATAATTTATCACTTTTTTTATACGCTGGATTTAATGATATTTGTTCATTGTAATCCAGTATATTTTGCTGGATTTCAAGTGATTTGTTAATTGAAATCCAAAGTAATGTGCTGGACTTTATGTTTCTGATAATCTATTACTCTTTTTCTTTGTGTCTTATGTATTATATGCTGGATTTCATGACGTTTGTTTATTCTAATCTAGTATAATTAATTGGAGTTCTTATTTCTCATAATTTTGTCATTCCTTTTTAGTTGATTTCTTTAAATGTTTGTAATTATTGTGTAATATGTTGGATTTGAAGTGTTTTGTTCATTTGAAATACAGTGTAATATGTTGTATTTCATATTTCTGATAAATATGTCACTTTTTTTATATGTTGAATTTGATGATGTTTGTTCATTCTAATCTAATTTTTTACTGTGTTTCAAGTGATTTGTTGATTGAAATTCAGAGTAATATACTGGAATTTTTCGCTTGTTTGGGTCATAGAAACTAAATGGGATCTTTACACAAGTAGCCGGCCAGTTTCATTATTTATTTTTTTGTATAAATAGATTATACATTGATTATACATAATTATATACATATTATTCACAGATTATGCATATATTATGTATTTATTGGCTATTTTTAATTTAAATAATTGAGTGGATTGCTATTTAGGTTAACCTAGTGGAGTTGTTGTGCTGATATGGCCCAGCAAGGGCCTAATATTGAGTTCCAAGATTTTTTGATTGAGGTTTTTACATATTTGTCCTTGTATTTCGAAAGTTGACTTATTTTTGTTATATGTCTATTGATAAATTCAAGGATTTCACTTACGATATCCAAAAGTTAATAGTATGCATATATAAAAAGTAATAGTTAGCATAAAGTATAATGTTCTGGTAAAAAATGCTTATTTGACCACACTTCGCTGCCTTACCCTCAACATTTGACTCATTTGTAATATACATCGTGCATCGCATGGTTTGCAACTGACCGACTACACTATCACCCTTTAGTAAAACAATCACATTCTTTGTATCGAACTCCAAATGTCAAATGGTTTGAAATTTTAAAAACTTCAAGAACAACAACTTTCATCCGTCTTTGTAATAAGAGATATACATGTCTTCAGTGACAGATGAGGAGCTTGCACCCAACTACAAGCTTATAAACACAATTGTTTGGTCTCCTAGTGTTTTTTACATAGTACTCCTTCTATCTTAATTTATTTTAATTGTGCTGAACTTGAAAAATAAATCTTTTAACATATAAACAACATATATATGAATTACCAAAAAATCCTAGGTACCGAACTAATGTTAATAACGGTGGTTCAGGTTGGTAAATGAAAATGAGAATCTATATCTATATATATATCTTAAAGGAATAAAGTTACTTTATATAATTGGCATTGTGATTAAGTCAAGTGGCAAGCTATTAAAATCTATTTGGCATTCTTAAAGTGAGTTTAGTGAGAGATTTTCAAATAAGTAAATAGAACTTATATGGAATCCCACTTAATGATATATATTTTTTTTTTAAAATTTAGTTTTGACTCTTATATGGCAATCTTCAATTCTATTTTATTACGGATCTTTAGTTATTTCATCTCCGGCTAAGTAACTTCCTTTGTTCAGACAAATATGAAAAAAAAGAAAAAGTAAAGATTTATTAAGATAATTAAAAGTTATATCAATTTACTATAAAGATGTAAATGTCATACAAAATACTATAATCATGGCAACAAAAAAAAAAAAAAAAAAAAAGAGAAGACAAATCCATCGAAACATTCACGGATATAAAAAGTTATTGGAATTACTTAAACAAAAAGGAAGACGAAATAAATAAAGCTATATGAACTGTTAAAAAATAAAAAGAATAAATTTCTCTTCCACACAGTGCATTTATATATAGAACTGTTTATGTGTTTGAAATATAATAACTAAGAGAGTTTTATTTGTTTTTACGTTTTTCTGTTTATTCATAAACAAAATAGAGAAGTATTACTGCAAGAGCAAAAGGACAAACAACAAATATATTGAAAGGAAGATTGATTATATTAGAAGAAAAATAAAAGGAAGATTGAAAATAATGATTTAGAAATAATAATAAATATATTTTTATTGAATAGTAGCTCAAATCTTCTATCTATATTTGTCACGATCCAAAACCCATTATAGGTCGTGATGGCGCCCAACGTCGCTGTTAGGCAAGCCAACGGTGAACTACCAACTTAATTATTTATTTTATTATTTTTGAAATCATGAATCTTATTAGATAGAGAGATCAATGCATCAAAAATCGTACATATGTATGATTTAAGTAAAATATAAAGCAGAAGTGTCTCAAGGGTAAGCAAAATCATAAACAAATTCTAGAACACCCCAGAACCCGATGTCACAAGTGCATGAGCATTTACTAAGGAGTACAATAATAATACAACATATGTTTGGAATGTAAATAAGACAGGATAAAGTAAATAGTATGGCGGAGACTCTGTGAGCTGTGATACGTAGCCTACAATGTAGCTCGCCATAAAGTCTCCTGAGCAGCTGCGCCTACGCGCCAAGATGACCACCAATTGAACCTCTCAGATCATGCAAGTTTAGTGCAGAAGTGTAGCATGAGTACGTAAGTTCAACACGTACCAGTAAGTATCTAGCCTAACTCCGGAGAAGTAGTGACGAGGGGTTGACATCGCCACTTACTAGAGGTCCAATAAAGCAATATAATAAATCATAAGCAAATATGAAGCACAACATCAATAATGGGGTAAAACTGTAAGTTACATAATCTTTCAAAAATTTCTTTTAAAGATATAAATTTCTTAGTCTTGTGTTCTATCTCAACATCTCAGATATATTAAGTGACAGAAACCAACGGATATGGAACACCATAAAAAATGCCGGGCGTTAGTGGGAGGAAAATCTCGTGAATACTCGGATTGCTAGGGATATAACACACGATTATGCCGAGGCCATATGACCCGATCTAGAATAATGTGTACACTGCCGAGGATCAAGCGGCATGAACTATAGATGCATCTATTACACTGCCGAGGCGTTGGGCCCGCTCCACAAGAAAGGAAGGAAATCATCGAATTACGAGACACGTGCTTAAAATACAGTACATGAGCACAAAGTGAATATAACCTTTATCGTTTCTCAAATAAGTTGCCAACAACTCGAGGTGATAAATGCTCGGCCTAATATATATATGTATATATGTGTATATATATATGTATATATGTGTGTATATATATTGTATATATATGTATATATATATATATATGTATATATATATATATGTATGTATGTATGTATATATTGCATTTGATAGAATGCGAATTTTTCTCCAACCATATCAAATAGCAAGTTGAACATCTTTTCTAACTGCAATTGCTTCAACTTTCACCACATTTTTCTAGTGCTCCTTCGGACTTTATTCTTTTATTACCTCGATATTGTGATTAATACGGATTCTATTAGAAAAGAGATAAGCAAATTTTAAAAAGAGAAGATGGACGAATTTGATTTTTTCCTTTCAACCAGATGAGTTGTTAAGGGAACAATTGTAAATAGAAATTTGTGTTTTCCCAAATCCACTATGTGGGGATCATATGAACCCTTGAATCTCAAATATCTAAATGAATCGAGTAGGCCCATAATTTTGCAGTATCTTAAAATTTGCTAAATTCTTAATTTCATGTACAGTCCCACTCACTGGAATGGAATAATATTAGGGATGAAAGGTCTAGGTTTATACTTTGGACTCCCATTTAAAATATAAATATATATTGATCTTCAGGTTGACATTATTAATTGTTGATTCCGCCATGATTGATTCTCACACTTCAACAATCTCAAAGAAATTGAAAATTAGTGTCGAAGGATCAATCGATGACTGAGAATCTAATTGGCTCGTACCCGCTCTGATACCATGCTAAAATCTGCACTCACACTAAACAGATTTGCAGCAGCTCTGTATTGCTCTAATGGCAGAAGCTTCTAGAGCACAGAAATAAAGAAGAAGCATGCATTGCAAAATGATTCTCTATATTCATTCAATGAAAATATAGGGTATTTATATACAAGTAATGAGACTATCTATTAACTTATGAGCTGGACATGAGCTGGTACTAAGTGTACAATGAAATTAACCGACTAACCGACACACTAACTACCTTAACTATCACTAACTAACTTGAGCTCTCAATAGATATTCATATATGGTTTCTCGAATATAATTACTTTTGGGAAAATTTTAGTCTCCCAAACTTGAGGAACCCCTAATTTGAGTCTTTACAAATGTAAAAGTTAAACACATTTATTATCTAATTTTTAGGTGGATAATATGTTCTTATCTATATTTGACCCGTTTTTAAAAGCTCAATATCCAAACCAGTTTTAGTGAATAATATGAATGAATAACTATTTTTTTAGTCAATTTTGCCACCGCTAATCATGACAAACATATTGGCATTCCCACCTCGATATTTAATCAGTAAATAATTTTAATACTGTTAACTTGGTAGTGTCTTTTATTATCGATTTATTGAAAAATATTTTATTATGAAAGTTTCTTTTAGATTTTAATTTTCAGTAATTATTGCGGTTACTAGATGCTTACTCATTTATCTTGTCGTCTAATTTACCGGTCATTTCACAATATTTTTGCACATTTGAAAGGAAGTATAGTATTTAAAATCGACACAAGAAAATCATTCACACTTAGTGTGCGTTTGGATATAAGAATTGTAAAATTTCAAAAAAAAAAAAAGAAAAATTTTCAAGTGAAAATGATATTTGAAAATTAGAGTTGTATTTTGACATAAATATAATTTTAATTTATTTTTGAAGTTTTGTGAGTGATAGTGAGTGAAAAGTTTTAAAAACTGCTTTTTGGAGTTTTTTACATTTTTTAAAAAATTATTGAAATGAAAATTAAAAGTTTTATGGTAAAACATTAGTTCAAAAAAATGAAAATTTTTCGAAAAAAATTAAAAAAATTGTTATGTCCAAACGGGCTCTTAAATGGCGAAGGCGATTCCGAAGGAGTACTAAAACCATAATGCCTAAAACCTGCAAATGAGAGGCGAAATGGAGGATAAGTTGGTAACTTTTCTGTGAAAATCTCTCTTCCGTACGCAAAATCTGAAGTTATAATGGAAACTACAGCTTCAAAGAGGAGAAATGTCCATATTCCATCTACTTCAAGACAAGATTCAGGCTCAATAATCCTCCTCCATTTCCCCAAGCAATCATCATCAGGTGTGTTTCAAAACCATGGGTTGCTCTAATATCTAACTCTGAGTTCTCCGCTAATGACAAAGAATACCGCCACAGCACGGTTATGTTAAGCTTTGATCGCAGATAATTACCTCAAGGACTGTTCTTTACGTTCCTTACTTACAGCCCAATTACTGAGATATTTGAACCGGATTCTCCCATGCGCAAATCCCAGACTACTTGGTGTGTGGGTTCTGCCTATGGATTAATTTGTTTAGACATTGGACTAATGTGTATCCCGTTTGATAAGACTTCACCAAATGATTTTTGTATTTGGAACCCATCAATTAGGAAGTCAGAAAAGTTGCTTGGCTCAGAAGTTACATTGAGAAGGGATTGTAATAGCTTTTTAGGATATGGGTTTGGATTTGATGAGTTACATGGGGATTATAAAGTTGATGTTTATTCTCAATAGTTTTAGTGATTTTCCTTCATATGATACTAAGATCAGAATTTACAGCCTAAAGACTGATTCTTGGAGAACAGTGGATAATTTTCAGGATGGCTTTATGGTAAATAGTTCAGGTATATTTGTTAAAGGGAAGCTTTATTGGACCTCAGTTGCTAGTGTTCATGAGCTCAATGACCACAGTAGATGCAACATATTTGTTTTGATTTAGCAAATGAGACATGGGGAATGGTGGAGCAACCCAATTATGGAGAAGGCAAATTTAGTTTGGTGCCGGGAGTTTTTGGAAGTGATCTTGTCGTGATTTGTAACCATGAGGGAAGTCATTCTGATGTGTGGGTTATGAATGATTATGGAGTTGAAGCATTTTGGACAAAGATGTTCACCATTAACTGTCCTGATGATCCTGGAAATTATGTGCATTATCGACCCTTTGCCATGTCATTTTCACCACCGATTTGCCAGTCAAATAAGGGTGAAATTTTACTTTTGTATGGGTCAATTTTTATGATATACAATCCAAAGGATGATTCAATCAGACAACTAGAGGTTACTAAGTTTGAGAGCTGTTTTGAAGCAGAAATCTACGCTGAAAGCCTTGTTAGTCCCTCGTTGGTTGCTGACTGGGGACACGGTAACCATGAAGACTAACAGCCATATCGTTGATAACTGTAAGAGTTCTGCTTTACCCATTTCATTTTACTAATTGATGTTCTCCTTTTGCATTTCCTTTTAGTCATATATAGAACAAGTCATTGTATATCTTTGAAGCTACGTTACATTTTCTTGTATTGGTTGGAGTTCTTCTAAGCATTCCTCCTTTCTATTTTGTCACTATTTGCATGAAACAAAGGTTATTAGGTCGTTATATTGTTTTTCAAAGTTCAAGTTAGAGTAAATATATGTTGTTTGTTGTCTTAAATAGAGGTTTAGGAGACACAATTTTCCTCTAGGCAGGGCGTCCCAACAGCTTGGTTAGTCTTGCATTCAGGTTTTGCGCCTGTTGTCCATTTCATTTGGGGATACTTAATAGAGCTAAAAGAAGAACAATAAGAATAATGAACTAGTGTTAAGTCCTGACGTAATATCCGATTTTGGTCTTTTTCCTTGTATCAGGTTGTTTCTTCTCTTTCTGGCAATCTTTTTCTTTCTTTTACTTCTTTGGTGAATTAAAGGCCGAATCTTGTTTCACTCTGACAAACATTGAGATGAAAGCACAAAAAGTTTGGACGAGAAAAGGCAATTTAGGAAGTAAAGCTGCAATAGTCATGAGGGTGGAGTGAACGACCAAATCCAAGGGGAGTCCAGGAGAGTAATGGACTTGGACTGAGCCCTTGTCTAGTAGGGTTCTATCAATTTAAATTATAGAATGAGTAAATAATATCATACTGATTTATTACTTTAAAAAAGAAATAGATCTACTTTACTGATTATTTATGCTTCTTTATGAGAAGACCTGGACCACGTTTGCAAACGTCTGTAGTTCAACATTCTCAGAATTGTTAGTCGCTATAATGCATTCTACAAAATTCGTCACTATAGGGATCAAATCTACTTAATATCTCAAACCATCTCTCGAAAGCCTTAAAACGCTCGTTATTATTATTTATTTTTTTGTGATAAGGTAAAATTTTTATTAATAAGGTACCAAGATGGTACAATAAAGTTACAGAAAAACATCTCAAATTACAACATCAGCAAACTATTCTCCCCCTTCTAACACCTCTAGAAAGTCCATAAATTGATTCAGATTTCCTAACTGGCTACATTTACACCAAAAATACAGATTATGAAGACATATATTCTTAATTCTAAAAATGTTATTTCTATGTCCTTCAAAGCAGGCCTTGTTTCTTTCCAGCCATAAGGTCCATAGAATGCACAATGGAATGGTTCTCCACATCTGTTTCAGCCTTCTAGGTACTCTTTGGGATTGCCAAGTTTCTAATAAGCCCCTCACAGATTGAGGCATCACCCAAGAAATACCACAGATGCTAAAAAATAGATCCCAGCATTGCGTAGATACTCTGCAATGCAGAAGTAGATGGTTCACTGATTCTTGCTCTTATTCACATAGGTAATACCTATTGCACATACTAAAACCTCTTCTCTGCAAATTGTCCTGAGCTGCTATCCACCCAAAGCAAGCTACCTTAACGGGAGCTCTGGTTTCCAAATAATCTTCCAAGGCCAGTTGTTATCTCTGTGATTTGACTGTTCTATCAACCTGTCGTAACTGCGTTTCACAGAGAAAGTTCTATCCTTGCCGACAGTCCAAATCAAATAGTCCACCTTGTTATTAACTACTGCCAACCTGTATCTGAGTAGAAATCAGAGATGGTACGATCCTTGTTAACAGAATAATTGAACAAATTGGGGAATCTAGATTTCAGACATTCATCCCCTATCCATAAATCTGTCCAAAACTTGATTCTTTGCCCATTTCCAACTTCCAGTTTAGTATAATCCAAAAATTCTTCCCATAGTCCGCTAATGCACTTCCATTAACCACCTCTTTTCATGTGTAAAGAAGGAGGTCTCCAGCCTTTCTTAGTACCATAAATTGCTTAATCAAATTCTTCCAAACTTTATTATCTTCCAGAATGTATCTCCAAAGCCATTTGAAAAGTAGGCTCTTATTATGCAATTTCAAATTCCTTACTCCCAGACCACCTCCTTTTTTATCATTCAATACCACCTGCCATTTAATTGAATGCAATCTGTTTTTAGTAGCATTTCCTTCCCATGGAAATTGGTTTCTCAAAGAATTCATCTTTTTTTCTACTGCAACAGGCATTGTGAATAAAGACATCAAATATGTTGGCTTACCATCCAACATACAATTAATTAGAGTATAGGTACTGTTTCTTCCAAGGAATTAGCTTGCTTGCACACCTGTCCAGAACCCCTTTCAATATATTAGGATCATTTTTCTTTGCCCCCAAAAGAAGCCCTGAGTAAACTGTTGGAAACTTCTCCACTTTACAATCCAAAATGTCAGCCAGTTCATCAATAATATCATCAGCATTATTACTGAATATACTACTTTTTGCCAAATTAGTCCTCAAATCAGTGACCACTTCAAAAGTTAAAAGAACTCCTTTGAGGTAAAGCATCTGTTCTTTCTCTGGCTCACAAAACAGTAGAGTATCATCAGCATATAAAATGTGAGAGATTTAAACCCTGTCTTCATCAGTACTTCCAAAGCTCATGCCTTTAATCCATCCTAATTCTTCTGCCTTCATTAACATCTTACTAAAAGCTTCCATTACCAGAGTAAATAAATAAGGGGATAAAGGATCCCCTTGCCTCAATCCACTTTGAGATCTAAAATAGCCTTGGGGGTTTCCATTTATCAACACAGAGAACCTGACAGTGGAGATACAATAACTGATCCATTCAATCCACTTGTCACCAAAATTCATCTGCTTCATTATGCTTAACAAACAAGACCAATTAACAGGATCATATGCCTTTTCTAGGTCAAGTTTGCAAGCAACACCTCTCTTCTTCCTTTTCAACGGATATTCGATACTTTCATTAGCCACGGTAGATGCATCTGTTATTTGTCTACCCTTAATGAAAGCATTCTGATTCTCAGAAACTAGTTTGTCAATAACCAATTTCAGTCTTTCTGCCAACAGCTTTGCTAGAATCTTGTACACACTCCCCAATAGACTAATGGGCCTAAAATCTTTCACCTCTATTGCTCCCTTTTTTCTTGGGAATCAAAGCAACAAAAGTATAATTTAGGCTCCTGATAAAGGTCCCTTTTTTATGAAATCTTTCAACAGTTCTCCACATATCATCCTTTACAGTACTCCAACATTTCTGAAAAAACATAAGGTTGAAATCTGAGGCTTTGTCACCTCTAAAAGATTTGATTACATCTTCAACCTCCTCCATTGTAAATGGTCTCTGCAGCCATTCCTTATCTTCACCTCCATTTGTTATTTTCTCGGGATAAAGTGACAATTTCTTCTCTATTTCCGCTCAGATTCTTCTCAATTTCTGGTTTTTGTCGCTTAAAATGATGATTACTCTATTCCATTTGGAGTTATGTTTCTAATCACTGATTTTCATTGTCAAACTGTTTGGTATGTTCTTCAACTCTTTGTTGGTTAATTTTTCTTTTTTTGTTCTTCACTAGTTGTAACAGGTTCTTGTCAATATATACCATTAGCAAAAATAGGGGCAGACACTTTATTCTAACACGAAGTATTAGGAATGGAGGTTAGAGATAATTCCCCAAACTCTTCTCTTGCAGATTCTAATGAATATTTCAAGTTTATCAGTGAGGGGAAAAATAAAATGAAATTGTGTTTGATTGTTTTCTCTCCCAATGAATTCATAATCGAGCCTAGTCCCTAAAGAAGCAGTGATTGATATTTAACGTTTGTAAGAATGACTCTTCATCATTTCTAGTGTCACGTGGAGGCAAAAGTCCTAGGTGATTTCTTCCTATCTGTCCAAGCCTTGGTGGACAGAGTTATCCTGTACCGGTGGGAGGTAGTGGTACCCAGTGAAATTAGTCGAGGTGTGCACTAGCTGGCCCGAACACTACAATTATACAAAAAAATGTTACGTAATGGCTGCATGTAGTTTACAGTTTATGATCATTTTGCTGCTAGATGAGATGTGAAGCATATTGGAGCTCTAAGAAAGCCTTGTCTTACAAAATGTAATTTCACCATCACCGTGACATATTATTTTTGAACCTTAACTGAAAATGTTACACGGAAGTTCTTTAGTTTAGAGCCTAAGCCCTATCATATTAACCTGACCATTGCATCTAAAGCTAGTTCTACCATCATTTATGAAAAACTACACGAACCCTCTGCTTCCCTGATATGTTTCAGTTTCTGTATACTTTCTGTCGACTGTTAATTCTCTAAAAGTTGCAGTAGTTGTGCAGTTTTATCTAAAGAATTGATTATAAATTGTTAAAAGTATTGGTGAGAACAAATAGTTATCAGGAACTCACAACAGATTGACTGATTGTTTTCTAATTTTTTTGATGCCTTGGTTTCGTATTGCTGGTCCATGCCCTGGTTGGTCAGTTGGTCGGCGAGCTGTTGCTGTACTTTTGAGTTGATTAATTGTTGGTTGAGGCTTTTTGGTGGAATTATTTGTTTGATGTTTTTGTTTTTGTTTTGTATTGATAATTTCTGCTTTTCATAGTCTTTCATTCACTTATGCTGCTCCTCTCTGAATCTTTGTTCTTCTGTTCAAGTAGGAATTTGACCATTTCAGTTTTGGAACATGGAAGCTATACTTAAAGCAAGTACTCATTTTCGCCTTGTTTTCCCTGTTTGAATACCTTCTCTCATTAATAGTAACCACCTCTCCTTTCTTTAATGTGGGGAAAATGTTCCTTAATCATCTAATCAGACTATGGATAAGAACTTTGTCACCAATGTTATTGAATCACTGTTTCTTGCACGGTGACACACCTGAATGGAGTCCTAGGTGTATGTTTGCACGTGACATCCATGAATCATTCAGATTTTTAAAGAATCTAAAGGTCCCAGATGAATTTTCATGTAATATTTCTGAATGTGCTAACTTGAAGGATTACAAGATTTCTGGCATAAGGAATCATGATTGCCATGTTCTTCTACAACATTTACTCCCCCTTGCATTAGTGGTATGTTGTCCAAAAGTCTGTAAGCCACTTATTGAGTTGTCTTTATTTTTTTAATGTACTTGGAGCAAATGACTATTCATTTGATGAACATGCCATTAAACTTCAATTTATTTTGTTGATTTGAGAGTATTTTAGTATGTATCATTTGGGGAATTTATGCTTTTTGTTGGTTGTGGATTTGCGGGTTGTATGTAGCTAGGCTATTATTTGTTGGTTATGGTTCTTTAGAATATATTTGCATGCTTGGTTAAATTTCATAAGGATGAGGCGTACTCCATGTTTATGGATTTACATTTAAACGGTCAAAAGAATAACTGCGACTTATAATATCTATATCTTTGCTCCATAGATAAAACTCCAATAGTAACTCTGTCTAGTAGAAATAGTGATGATATCGTTGCCAACAAGTCAATGTTGGCATTATTAATTTTCTCTGGATCTACATGAAACTGCAGGTTTCTTTTGCAAATCCCACTTGTGACTGCTTTGTGTCATATATATATATGACCCTAGTTTTCTCTGCTCAAATTTTCAATAATTCATATTGGAGGCTTGCCAGAGCCAAATAGACCTGAGATGTATTGCTCTTCACAAAATAGAAAACCATAGCAATATCCACTGCCATCTCAGCACCACCCTCAAAAATATATTTTAAAGGAGGGAATGTTCACTTCTTCATGTCAAAGAGGTCAAAGCTAGTGTCAAGAATTGAATCTGCAATTTTGTGAATGTCAAGTAAAACCTTTTAAACTTATGACGGGGTAGAGGATTCTGGTGTATGTTAGCTAGTGCAACTTCCCAAAAACAGTGATACCCCAAACATAGAATTTAAATTGTTAGTATAACGTATAATAATATGGAAGTTTTAATTTGAAAAGACAGTTTATTAGGAAATACTATATCCAATTCAAAATAGTCTTACAAGTTTGTCTACTTGGATCCAATTCTGTAGTGAGATAGTTGAAACGTGAGTTTTCTCATTTTTCCTTCTAGTTTTTACCCTATGAAATTGGGTCAAATATCTCTTGGTACTTACTAATTCTGGCATTTTGATAGAACTTTGAAAGGCTGATTTTGAATTTCAGTTTTTTCCTTTTTGATGTAGCTCTATCTACGTTGTGACATAAATATCACAATTTCAACTCTGCAAGTGTAGTATCTTGGCATAAAGTATTATTGTATTTGATGCATAAGTTGTACTCGTCTATATATTAGTTTAGTATAAATGTAAAAAGCAACACCTTCTGTTTCTTCCTTTTAAATTTTTTGTTGGTGACATTATTTGTATGCGTTATAACTCAAATACCATATCTTATTCATACTAGTCTTACAATTTTCTGGTTGATCTATATATTTTTTCTAAAGAGACTTTTTAATACTTTTTACAGGTTTTGGATACTGGAGTCTGAAGTTTACAAGCAACGAAGCAGGTTCTGAACATACAAGTTGATTATCATTTCACTAGGCATTTTGGGCAAACTTTATATAATAGTCTAGGGATGTTTGCTGTAGTTTTTTCTGCTAAAGGGTTGTGTAAACAATATTATGGCTTATTACGTCATGGCGATACAGTTCCACTATCGGGATGTTAACCATTTTCCGTAATTAATTTCTATACGTATGAAATTTATCTTTATGTTATATTTTTATGACCAGGTATGATGGATTGTTATTAAGTATTTCGTATATTGCAGGACTGTGACCCTCCTCTCAACCCAATTCCTTACTTGACCCTCAAAATTTACTATCGAGTTGTAACCGAAGTAGATCAAGAGAAGGGACGATGCCCAGATGACAGATTTGACCCAATGTCAAACAGGCCAAAGGCTCAGAACGAGACGAGTCAGGGATCCAGAACAACTTTATTGACTGATCACCGAGCAAGAAAGACGCTTTATGGAGCATTTCAGGTCGGGAAACTCAATAAGCGTGTCATCAAGTTAGGTTAGGCCAATCTCGAAACTAGATGTGGTCACCTTTCTGATCTAACACCACAGGCGATGGCCAGGGATTATCTTCTCAATAGGACAGAAAGAAGGAATCTTCCTAGGTAGAACCTAGACGGTTTTTGGAAGCATCCTTTACTTTGTTGTTCACAGTTACAGCTTGCCAAGCGGGAGAATGAGGACCATCGAATCGAGGGCATGAAGGCAAAGAAATCCTTCTGTGGGATTACGTGAATTCTATATTTACTTGCATTACCAATTGTTAATTCTCGTTCATTGTCATTGAGATTCATGTCAATTCGGATTAATATTTAGGTATCGATATTACCTTCTTCTTTTTTCTCCTTTCAAACAAATAAAAATGATTGAAGTTTTTCTATTTGGAATCGTGTTAGGTCTAATTTCTATTACTTTAGCTGGTTTATTCGTAACAGCATATTTTACAATATATTAAAATCTCTGGACAAAGACCTTCTGCACGAAATTGTCCGTCCAACCTTTTAGGACCAGAATATATGGTCGCAAAATGCCTGATCGCTTCAGTACAAATGCATTGATTCCAATTAGCGACCAGAAACTTTGTCTAATAGGGTATTATCGATCGCGAAGCTAGATCTTAAATTACGGACCAGATTTCTAGTATATAAATAAGTGTTCTCCTACCAGACTTTGTCCAAGTGGGAAGCTATTGTGTTAGCATGGAACTAATCAGGTATCCTAAAAGAATGAGTATTAACTTTTTGGAAAGTGTTACATTAATTATTAAACAGATAATGATGTCGTACGGACCAACAATAAGTACGATTTACCCTTAGATTAACAGATAAAAACCATTCATGAGTTCTACATACAACACAATAGTGTCGTCTATACAGCATATGTCACGGATCAATGTTTCCTTGTATTTTTCCTTAAAGCCAGATGTCAATTAGTTTAATTTAGTGGTTCGCTCGATTGAAAACTATCCTTTAGTTTTACTCAAATAAAATACATTGATTATTTTACAATTATTATGCTAAATATATTTAGACCGGATCTATGCTAATTATTATTACTAATGTATATCGTGTCGTTTAATGATATGCATTTTCTACGTTTTTCTTAAAAAGTTATTCAACTTCGCAGACAATATTTGGCGTGGCTTGGATGCATTTTGGACTATCCTTTAGAAAAAGGGTTAAAAGTGCCCTTTCACCTATTCGATTTTGTTTAGAAAATTTTACATGCTATAGCTAAATAATAGAAATTTTTTCATAATTGCTTACGAATTTATAAAAATTTCATAACCTACAACTAATAACAGAATAATATATTATACAACAAATGTATAAAAACATAGTCTACAAGTACGCTAGATTTCCTATTAAAGGGGAGTGACATATCCCATAATTAGCCTCAAAATTCTCCAATTTATAATTATTGATGACGACTATAACAATATCTCATAACCACGTTGATATACCAATAAACTTTTGAGTCTCATAATCACGTTGATAAAAATTCTCTATTTGAGCGAAACTAATCAACCAAATTAAAAAGACTCAAAAATTTATTGGATACTTTGAAGGAATCATTATCCAAAGAAAACCCCAAAGAAAATATAAAGTAATACATATTTCTTCTGTATATAATATATTTATTAATAATATTTTTTCTTTTTTTTCCAGTTCAATGTTTGTATACTATATACTATATATAGATAATATATATAGCATACAATAACATATTATATAGTATATATAATATAAAATAATACATCATATAAAAACTTGGGGGAAGCAAATACATTTTACCGACGGTGAGACAAAGAAGAAGCAAACTTGGGAAACGAATATAATGTATATATTATAAAATTTATATAATAAAATTTATATTATTAAAATTTATATAATAAAATATATATTATTATGGTATTTGACAGATATAGTATCTCAATATAGATATTCTTAATGAGCATGGATATCGGAGAAACTAGTATTAAAAATACTAGACTTGAAGAGGTAGATATACCTCTGAATCTTGAGTTATTAAATAAATGGACAATTCCCCAAGTCCCTATTAATAAAATATATGATTATGGATTCTTTGATAGATTATCTTCCAAACAGTTAATAAAAACAACTGAACAATCTCTTGCCTTAAATTCTTCAGAGCAAACTGTGCGTTTATTAAATGAACGTGATATTATGCTTTATAAAAATATATATAGTTTTATGCATATTGGCATGGTGCAAATTGCTTTTAAGCCTTTAACCCTTAAAGGGTTACCAGAATCTTTTATGGCAGCATTAAGAGATGCAAGAAATCTGAACTTCAGAGCATCTCTGATGGGTTCTATTGAATCTACGGTGGCTATAGTCTGGGGACAAGAAACTATCGACAATATTGTCCAAAGCGTTAAAAAATATTCTTCTCAGCCAAAGACTGTGAAAATTGAAGACAGTCCTTTAAAGCATATCGTCAGGAAGATTATTTATCAACCTGGAGATAAAGATGCACAAATTGAAGCTTATTTGCAAGAAGTTCGACAAAATATAATCGAACAGATATCACAAAAATCAGATGCGTCTATGAAAAGTAATACAAGTCAATTCTTATATGAAGATTCTCAACCAGATGAGGAAATTGATCCTGATAAAATGTTAGAAGAAGCTGAAAAATTAATTCAGCAAGAAAAAGAAGACCAAGCTGACGAAGATTTTGTCAGAAAGATGATAATAATACAAGGGAAAAATCCGACAAAATAAAGTTGGTAGGACCTTTATTTTGTCGGATTCTAAGTTCTGAATTCTCTCCACCTTCTTTCTAAAGTTTGTAATTAATTGTACATTAATAAAGAAGAAGAGCACATTAGTCCGACTGGAATAAGTCTTGGCGTGTTCCAGGTACTTTTAATTTCTGTTTTATTTACTTTATACTGTTCCGATGGCCGTGCTTATAGCCGGCTAGATATCTGTCTATGCATTAGGCAATTTATATTTAATTTTCATTCTATCACCAGAAGCAGAACTAACTTTATGAGAAGTTTTTTGAAAATATCTGGTCGGAATTATTCCTTCCTGAATACAGCTTATGTCAGCACCACTATCAATTAGCGTAGTTTCAGTAATAGCAAAATTATCATCAATCAAAATAGTACAATTAACATACAATCTATGTGAAGTAACTATTTGCATCATTCCCAGAAATAAATCATGGTTAGGATCAGAAATAAGCTTTTTAGAAAATTCAGATATTTCTTCTAAATCATTGTTTTAAGAAATAATCCCTTTTTTCTTAATATCAGCTTGACTAGTTGAAATAGCATGTCTCTCAACTTGTCCTATTCTATGATCCAAAATCATTAGATTTTGTTTGAGATTTAATCTCATTTTTAAGTTTTTCAACTTCAAATTTTAAATCATCTAATGAAGAGGTATTACTAGGAAGATTCATATTTTGGGGGGAGTTCTTTTCTAAAAGTCGTTTGTGAACTTCCACCATAGAATATGGAACTTCATCTAGTATATCTCTTTTTCGAATAGGCTTATCAGCCGGTTGTGAACTAAAAGTAGAGGCCATATTAATAATTTTTCCCCGTAAAATAGGGTCAGAAACTTCTTTTAATAATTCTAAAATATTATCAGAAGTAATTGGTTTTATTTCAAAATCATTTTGAAATTTGGATTGCAATTTATAAAAATCTAAATTTTCACAAGAACATTCACCATTTTCATTATCACATTTATTACAAGTATGAGTATCAGATAAATCAAATAATTTAACAGACATTTCAGACGAAGTAGATGAAGTACAATCAGTATCATAATCGTCTGTAGAGCTTTCTGCCATAATTTGCAGAAATTTCTCTTTGGATTTATCATCCAGTTCAAGAGCAAGAGCTTTAAGCTTTTCTTTCTTGCAATTTGGAGCGATGTGGCCAAATTTACCACATCTATAACACTTTATATCTCGCAGATCTCGTTTAGATCTGTTTTTGGCGAATCACTTTTCTTTGCGGTTTTTCCTTCGAGCATATTGCTCTTCTTTGGATCGACGATGTCGTCGCTTTTTACCCTTTCTTTGGTATTCCTCATTTCTTTATTCTTATTAAAGATAAAATGTTTCCTCCTATTATATTAGGAACTCCTTTTATACAAACAATTTACCCGTTTACTCATGTTGATAGCAATGGATTTGACGCTACTTATATGGGTAAAAAGATTTCATTTCAATTTATAACTGAACCTCTTGCACGAAATATAAATTCTTTGATTTATAGAAAAATATTTCATTTGAATTCTTTGCAACATGAGATTTACAGCATGTCTATAGATGATATTTTGAAATCTACTAAAGTTCAAGAAAAGGTTAAACTAATTTCTAAACAATTTGCTGTATCTATTTGTGCTGATCATCCTAGTACTTTTTGGGATAGAAAAAAGCATGTTGTTTCCCTTCCATATGAAGAAACTTTTTCAAAGCCCTTTATCTGCAGGAGATAAAAAATTGTCCCACCAGCCTCTTAATTGACCGGTAAATCCTGCTACAATCATTCTGCAAATTATTATCTCAGTATTTCTCTCATAAGTAGCTTTGCAGATGGTAGAATACATCAACATACGATGTACAAGAATACTAATTTGTCTATCAGTTAAACCATCTAAATTTCATTCGTAAATGGCATCACCATTATAGCTGGTGTTGGTTTGCAGAAAATTATCTTTACCTTCATCTCACTCTTATATTGCTCCTGTAGAACCAATTTATGGTCCAGCTAGGTTAAACCGAGCTGCATCACTTCATACGATTCCTACTACTGAAGGTAGTAAACGTATTGATCGTATAAAGGTTGATTCTAACAATATAGTCAGAGACGATAATGATAAGTTATCAAGGACTTATTGTCCTCAAACTGAATACAGATTCTACCATCAGGAGTTTGACTAACATGCGAATAATCATGATTAGTAATATCTTTTGATTGTTGACTCGAAGATATAACAGAGTCTAAGATCCATGTGGAAAGAAAATTAATTTCATTCCACCCAATAAGTCTCCTAGTATATTATTAAAATGTACGATAATACAATATATAGTATATATAATGTAAAATAATACATTGTCAAAAAATTTGGGGAAAGCAAACACTATTCGCTGCAAAAATCCGAAGCCTTTAGTGAGAAAAAATTGAAAACGTTCTATAATTTAAAACTGAAAAGGCATGTTTCTTTTAAGAGAGAATATGCTTTGATTGTATTAATGATTAATACAGTGATGGTTGAGACATTATAGGAGTCTAAAAAATTAAATACTGTGTAACTGACCACTTAACAATCTGTTTGTACCATTATCCCATGTTTAGGGAGCAATTTTAGGAGTTTATGAACTTAGTAATCTAATTAAAAACTTAGAAAGTTGTAATAAATTGTATTTGTGAATTTTTCTAAAAGCAGTTCCTCTAAATAATAATGTACCCTATTTATTATAAATCAAAATACTTTAAAAATATTATTATTTATAGTTATTTTTTATATTTATATTTTAATCCCTCAGCTTTTCTATCAACTGTCTCTCTTTTCCCTATTTTTCCTTCTTCTCCCTCGTTTCTCCGGATCTGGACATTTGAAGCCATTTCTCAAAATTGTCGAGAATTTTTCCAAGAGAGATGGGTTCAACCATTAGGCATCAGGTAGTATTTTATGGCCGCCCTTGTCATCTCTGTTGACAGTGGCGGAGAGGGCCGACTCCTTCAGCGTCAGTTACATGCTGCCCTAATGCTGTAATTGTATATTCTTCAAAATCGCCGAGTAATGGATCAGCGGATAATATCTTGAGTCGTTTACCTCGTCATCTTCCGTTTCAAAGTTTTGTTTGTTCTACATGTTGAAGACAAAAGCCAAAAACAACTGAAATAGCTGAAATCCAAGAAACAACTGGATTTTCTCAAATCTGAGTATATTTTATTTCTTGTATTTCTCAAATCTGGCCGGATTTGAGTGGGTTCATTATTTTGGAGTGTAAATATAATGTATCTTTTTGTAGTTTTGCATATATTTTTATATTTGGAAGGAGACTTTTTTGTATTTTTGCCTATATATTTTTAAAAAATTTTAATAGTTTGAATACAGCCTAATCGAACACAATGAATTGAATACAACTTTAATAGCTATGAATGATTACATGTCACGATCCGAAATTCCACCCTCGAGATCGTGAGGACACCTAACATTTTACTTGCTAGGGAAGCCAACATTAACTAGATTTCTTAATCAATTTTAACAATTTAGAGTAAAACATTAATAGCATTAAACCAAAATAGTCTGAAATGGAACAATAGAATACTAATGACGATATCTAAACATCTCCCAGAATTCGGAGTCACGAATACATGAGCAACTAGAGTACTACACATAAGGTCTGAAGCAAATATAACTGTTTGAAACTAGATAAACAGTAGAATAGATATAGAAGGGGACTTCAGGGCTGCGGACGCCATGCAACTATGCCTCAAGTCTCCGAATGTAGCTGAGTCCGAGCAGAACACCTCTAGACGCTGTTAGGATCAGCACCAGTATCTACACCATAAGTGCATAAGTATAGCATGAGTACAACCGACCCAATGTACTCCATAAGTGTCGAGCCTAACCTCGACGAGGTAGTGACGAGGCTATGACAAGACACCTACGTAAATCATTTACAGATATATACATAAAGTAACAAAATAACAAGTAGAACAATAAAAATATTAACAGGGAGGAGACATGCGAAAGGGGAATATCATAAGAACGACAAGTATGAAGTCACTAAATAATATCTTTCCGAAATGTGCAACATTGTAATCAAGTAAATCACCAAACCGAAAATTAAATAAGGCAATGTAGTAAAGATGACACGATATCGCCCTTCGTGCTTTTACTCTTGTCCTCACTATGTAATATCATAAATAAAATAGCACGACATCATTCTTCGTGCTTTTACTCTCAACCTCACATGATATGATAATAATGATAAGCAATCAAAGACATGCAATTATCCCTTCGTGCTTTAATCCTCACAACCTCTCAATAGATGATAATATACGCAATAAGGCACGACAAGGTTATAATACCATGATAACAAACTCAACTTTCAAAATTTCCAACATCTTTGAAATAACAATAAATACGAGAAGAATAATTAAATAAGTCCGCGTTCGCATAGAGTTACTGCCTAGCCTCCCCCAGGTTCCCACAAAGCTTCGTGTTCGCGAAAGGTACGCCCCCCTTCGCTTCGCGTTTGCGAAGAATAATTCCGCCCCAATCCCAATTTTCCCTTTGTGATCGCGAGAGAAGCTTTGCGATCGCGAAGCATAGAGTACCAGACACCAGCAATAGTTGAAAAACAGCAAATTTCTAAGTCTAAAATAGTCCGTAGCGTATCCGAAACTCACCCGAGCCCCTCGGGCTCAAGACCATACATTCACATAAGTGTAATAACATTATACGAACTCGCTTGCGCGATAAAAAAAAAAACTAAAATAACACCTACAACTACGAATCAGACATCAAAATGCATGAAATTTCAAAGAAAACTCAAGATTTTCTAAAATCACAACCGAGCGTCCGCATCCTATCAAACCAACTCCGATTTGCACCAAATTTGGCAAACAAGTTTCAGATAGCAAAACAGACCTATACCAAGTTCCAAAATCAAAATTCGAACCCGTTTAGCTATAAAGTCAACCTACAATCAAACCTAGGAAATTTATAAACCTCCAAGTTACTAGCTTTCGGCAAACTTAGGGAGTAGGATCCGTTTCCTAGGAGCTCAAAGATAGATAGCCAAGAAATATTTTATTTTGAAAGCAAAGAGGAGTGTGGCGGTCTGCAAGCAAGCGAAGTCTTAAATTAACCTAGGGACCTCCGAATTCAATTTCGGGTATACGCCCAAGTCCAAAATCATAATACGTACCTACCGAGATCGTCAAAATACCGATCCGGGATCGTTTACATAAAATGTTGACCATAGTCAACTCAAGTTTTTTATAAAACCAAAAGTCATATTTTCGTCAAATTTTTACGTTAAAACTTTCCGAGAAAAGACTCGGACTGCGCATGCAAAACGAGGAACATCAAATAGAGCTAATAGAGGTCTCAAAATACAGAATTAAGAGCTATTACTCAAAATGACTTATTGGGTCGTCACATTCTCCACCTCTAAAAGAAACGTTCATCCTCGAACGGACATAGAAAAGTACCTGGACTAGTGAAAAGGTGTGGGTATCTACTTTGCATATCGGACTCGAACTCCCACGTAGTTGCCTTGATTGGCTGACCTCTCCATTGCACTTTCACTGAAAGTAAACTCTTAGACCTCAAACAGTCGAACCTACCGGGCTAGAATAGCCACCGGCTCCTTCTCATATGCTAAATTCTCATTAAGTCGAACCATGCTGAAGTCCAAAACATGCGAGCTGTCGTCATGATACTTCTGAAGCATAGAAACATGGAATACCAGATGTACTGCAGTTAGGCTAGGAGGCAATGCAAGCTTGTAGGAAACCTACCCAACTCTCTCAAGAATCTCGAAAGGACCAATACACCTAGGGCTCAACTTGACCTTCTTTCCAAGTCGCATCACGCCCTTCATAGGCGAAATCTAAGCAAAACCCTCTCTTCCACCATATAAGCTACATCCTAAACCTTCCGGTCTGCATAAATCTTCTACCTAGACCGAGTTGTACAAAGTCAATCCTGAATAACCTTAACCTTCTCTATAGCATCACGGACCACAACCTAGTCTCTCTAGGCTCAAACCAACAATCGGAGAACGACATCACCTCCCGTATAAGGCCTCTTACGGCACCATCTAAATACTCGACTGGTAGCTATGTTGTAGGCGAACTCTGCAAGAGGTAAGAACTGGTTCGATGAACCTCTGAAATCCATAACACAAGCACGTAACATGTCCTCCAAGATCTGAATGGTGCGCTCGGACTGTCCATCCATCTGAGGATGAAACGCTATGCTCAGCTCAACCCACGTGCCCAACTCACGCTGCACGACTCTCCAAAAATGTGATGCAAACTACGTGCCCCGACCAGAAATGATGGAAATGGGCACTCCGTGCAGGCAGATAATCTCCTGAATGTAAATATGAGCTAACCTCTCTGAAGAATAGGTGTCCGCCACCGGAATAAAGTGCGCGGACTTAGTCAAGCGGTCCACGATGATCCAGACTGCATCATACTTCTTCAAGGTCCATGGCAAGCCTACCACAAAGTCCATAGTGATGCACTCCCACTTCCACGCTAGTATCTCCAATCTCTGAGTCAGTCCACCCGACTTCTGATGTTCATACTTAACCTATTGACAATTCAAGCACCAAGATACACAAGCAACAATGTTTTTCTTTATTTTGCGCCACCAGTAGTGCTATTTCAAGTCACGGTACATCTTCATGACACTTGTGTGAATAGAATAGCGCAAACTGTGCGCCTTCTCAAGAATCAAATCTCTCAATCCATCAACATTTGGAACACAAATTCGGCTTTGACGCCGCATAAAACCATCATCACCAATCACAACATCCTTGGCACCACCCCGCTTCATCGTATCCCTCAGCACCAACAAGTGAGGGTCATCAAGCCGGCCATCCTTAATACCTCCAATAACAAAGACTGTGCCACCACACAAGCTAGAATACTGCTGGGCTCCGAAATATCTAATATCACAAACCGGTTGGCTAAAGCCTGAACATCCATGGCTAGTGGCCTCTCTGCTACCGGTAAATATGCCAAACTGCCCATACTCTTTGCCTTTCTACTCAATGTATCGGCCATCACGTTGGTCTTCCCCGAATGATACAATATGGTGATATCATAGTCTTTTAACAACTCTAACCATCTCCGCTGCCGCAAATTAAGATATTTCTCTTGAACAGGTGTTGGAGACTCCGATGGTCGATATAGACCTCACAATGAACACCGTACAGATAGCGCCTCTAAATCTTCAGTGCGTGAACAATGGCTGCTAACTCTAAGTCATGAACAGGTAATTCTGCTCATGAACCTTCAACTGTCGAGACGCGTAAGCAATCACCCTACTATCCTGCATCAATAATGCACTAAGCCTAATACGCGATGCATCACAATACACGGCGTAAGATCTTGAACCCGTAGGCAACACCAACGCTGGGGCTGTAGTCAAAGTAGTCTTGAGCTTCTGAAAGTTCAACTCACACTCATCGAGCCATCTGAAAAGGGCACCGTTATGGGTCAATATAGTCAATGGGATGCGATAGATGAAAATCCCTCCACGAACTGGCGATAGTAACCTGCCAAACCCAAGAAGCTCCAAATCTCTGTAGCTGAAGCAGGTCTAGGCCAGTTCTGCAGTGCCTCAATCTTTTAGGATCCATTATAAGCCCTCGAAGGATACAACGTGGCCAAAAAGGCAATCGAGTCCAACCAGAACTCACATTTTGAAAACTTGCTATATAACTGACTATCTTTCAAAGTTTGAAGTACGATCCGAAGATGTTGCTCATGCTCCTCTCGGCAGAGGGAATAAACCAAGATGTCATCAATGAAAATGATGGCAAAAGAATCCAAACAGGTCTTGAACACCCGGTTCATCAAGTCCATAAATGCTTCTTGGACATTTGTCAAGCCAAATGACATTACTAGGAAATCATGGTGACCATATCGAGTCCGAAAAGCAGTTTTAGGGACATCCAATGCCCTAATCTTCAACTTATGGTAGCCAGATCTCTAATCAATCTTCAAAATATTTTGGCACCCTGAAGCTGATCAAATAAGCCATGAATCCTCGGCAAAGGATACTTGTTCTTGTTGGGGACTTTGTTCAACTGACGATAGTCATTACACATCCTCATAGTTCCATCCTTTTTCTTCACGAACAACACCGGTGCACGCTCAAGGGGAGACACTAAGCCTAATGAATCCCTTATCAAGCAAATCCTGCAATTGCTCCTTGATCCACGTCCAATCCGCACTCAATAGTGAGTGGAAACGGCCGTTGGAAGAATAGTACCCAACAAGAGTCGGGGTCGATTTACACATGGAGTTTAATATGAGTGTTAGGGGTGTACACTTGACGAAAACAAATGGAAAAGCTAGATTGCACTTCCAAACAAAGGGTTTTGATTTCTAATTCTAATTTTACTCTAACAATTATAAGCTAAAAGAAGAAACTAGAAAGCAAATGATTATTTTTGTTGTTTTTCCAAATAGTTAAAAAGACTAGGGATGTAACCTTAACCTAGGTGTTCGCCTAATGGGTTAAATACGTTAATACTGGTTTTATTGATCGAGGTGTATTATAGCTCTCAACTCTGAGTTATCCACTCAATACCTCTCGGCCATAGAGTGATTTTGCCCAATTTGGCTTTGTCAAATCCAAAAGGGTATCAAGCTAAATAGTTGGTATGAGCTCAAGTCGGGTTCTCTATCTCTAGTTCAAAACCTTTAATTAGGCTAATCAAACTCTTAATTAGCCCAATTTCTTATTAACCAAGTTTTTCTAGACCAGGTCTCTCTTTCTCAAGCAAAGACCAAGTCAAAAAGGCATGAATCAATATTTTCAACCATTAATTCTAAAATTAAAACATAAAATAGGCTAAATAATCAACACCCAATCATAAACAAGCATTAAATTAAACACCCAAAAGGTTTACACACTACGGTTGGGACACAACCCTAATAAGAATCTATCTACTCATATTGAGAAATGAAGAAAACAAAGAAAAAAATTACTTATTAAACTCATAATCTAAGATTAAAGTAATAAAATAAGATGTTTAAATCCTAAAATAGTCACAAATTTCCTAAAATAGCAAAATACAAAAGCTACAACAGTTCAAACTTCAAAACTTGACCTAAAAATATGATTCTCATTTATTTATAGTGGCCTAAAATTTACTGACAAAAATGCCCTCGGGAGGTTCTGCGGCTGCACAATTCCATGTGCGGTCCGCAGATTGCTTCAGCTTGCAAGGACTTGGATTTTGCAGTAGCACAATTTGGACTGCGGCTGCAGTGCATCTTCTACGGCCACACAATCCTTGTGCGGTCCACACTTCAGGAAAGGCTTTAAGTCTTGGTCATCTGCACACTCTCTGAACATTTGAATTTCTGTCAGTGCAAACCTTGTTAGGCGGCTGCACAATTCATGTGGAGTCTGCACATTGGCTTGAAATTTGCTGGGCATCTTCACTTGTTTTTCGTCCACAGAGGGAATTCTGCAATCCGCACTTTGTTCTGCGGTCGCAGAAATACCTCTGCGGACCGCACTTCTCAAGTTCTGCGCCCCTTCTTGCCTTGTGAGTCGAAACACTCCTTTTTGAGTCGGATTTCTTCATGAGAGCCCACTTTTCCAACATTCCTGCAATTTGCACACTTTCATTAGTTTTGGAAACATAAATCACTACTTTCGGACTAAAACAAAAGCAAAAAGGAGCTGCAACGTGGTTAAAATCCACACTTATCAACTCCCACAAACTTTGCTTGTCCTCAAGCAAATAAATTATTTCCCACCTCCTCAAAGTTAAAGGTCATTTCAACGAGTCAATATGAGCCATTCATACATCAGTTGGGACCAACAATATCATCTCCCTCAGGGTCAGCCAACTAAATCTCATCGTCATCAAATCTAGGCGTGGCTGGGTTGTCGAACATCGCACGTGCTGCCTCAGTAGTATCGGTAGCAAGGTCTAGCTCGTCAAACTGGCCAGCTGGTGCTACTGGTGCTAAAAGGATTTGGGGCGGACTGGTGCGGGTCAATGAGCATTTCAAAAGGCAGGTCTCCGGCCGTGGCAAGTCTATTCACCTCCTTTCGGAGCTTGTCCACTGATTTCTTGCTTGCTTGAGACTTCCTCATCTTTTTCACTTCCTTTCCCAGCTCCTTAATAACTTACCCGTGCTGTACCAAGGTGTCTGGCACGACCCAGCCGGAGGGCCGCGACATGGCACCGGACCCTGCTCGCAGAGTGCCGGCGTACCCTTCATATATGCTATCTTACTTTCTTTGTTATCTATAAGGCCTGTCATACGCATGCAATCTCGAGCAACATCATAATGGACTGAAACATCGTACCCTAGCATAAACATACTTATATACCTAGTGTGCCAACAAGGCTGCAATGCAAAACTATACAACAAAATACATTTGCCAACGAGGCAATACAACTGTACATGAGTCAACCCAACACTTGATTATACATACACTGACATTTGTCTATGAGCCTCTACAAGAATATACATTATGCAACCTATGTCGGAACAGAGCCCCGACATACCCAAAATGCCTATACAAAATGCATACCAAGGTTGTAGCAAGTCTGAAGGATGAATCTTGCTAATATCTGCTGAACTGGATAGCCTACCGCGGTGGGGGAGCTCCGTCTATCAGTCTATCAGGACCTGCAGCACGACATGCAGCGTCCACAAATAAAGGACGTCAGTACGGATAATGTACTGAGTATGTAAGACAGGAAACATAATATATGAGCAATAATATAAGCATCAGGATAAGGAACATACAACAGGTATCATCTGAATGCCTCTGAGGGCGACTAACTATGTCATGCCTGATGTGCATATGCATTTACATATATATATATATATATATATATATATATATATATATATATATATATATATATATATATATATATATATATATATACACACACATACATTCTTCTAAAAATCATCATATACATATATACGCCTCTGTGGGCCTCATCATCATCATCATCATCATCATCATCATCATCATACCCAACTGATCAGTGATTGCACATTAAGTGCCATCGGCTGGCCGATTATAATGCGGCTCGATGTTTACGTATATATATGCACAATAGGTGCCATCGCCCGGCCGACTATAGCGCGGCGCGGTGTAGTAAAATAGATAATGCATGCTATGCTCATATGACTCATTATATTATGAAGACGTAAGGTCAAGGAAATAACAACACATCGGTCCTCCCATAGAGGGGAAACAACATAAGCATCCCTAGCTTCTAAGAATAGAGTATTCTTTTGGGGCTCGTTCATTGCATTGTATTCAATAGGAGTCGCGCAAAAGAAAGAATGGTATAGTCTTATATACCCGGTATGTACTGCACCAGTTCTCAAGCTACGCAATGGCTGCGATTCCTTAGTCTACAAATAAAGAGCAATCTACCGTTACTTGCTAAGCGTCATAGCTTATCATTAATCAAAAACCCCTAATTTTGTATGGTGCTTCTTCACACCCTTCCTCTTATAAATCTTATCAAACATAGTTATAGCACATGCAGCTCATCTACAACCTAAAATAACCATAACCCATTCCATTTAGCAGTAATTATCTTGAATTCATGGTTTCCAATCACCCTCCCCTGAGTCCTTACAGGCATGCAAAAATATATCATGAATGCCCAAGGGAAAATTGCATGAAAGGGAGTAATAACTTACTTTGCATGTGGATTATCTAGCCTTTTTCCTTGATTTCTCAATTTCTAAGTCTCGCCCTCAATTTGGGTTTGTAGAAGGAGGAAACTCAGCTAGGGTTTCTCTTTAGTTCTTCAATTTCTTGATTCCTTCTTCAATTTAGAGCTTGGAAGGGAAAGAAATTGGTTGAGTTGGTGTGGGATTATGAGAAAGGGTCGTAGGGGGTCTCCTTTCTGTGTTTATGTTCAGAAAAATGAAGAAAGAACTGGGTTGGACCCCTTTTTATAGGTCTGTCAATAAGTGACACACGTGTCTGACAATTTCAAGTTTGCGATTGCATATCTGCCGCAAACAGGACATGCGATTTGCATTCTGGTCGCAAATCTCAACCCAGAAATCTGTTGCATTATGCGACGCAGAAGGGTCAGATTTGCGGTTCGCATTTTCAACAATGCGATCGCATTCTGGTCGCATTCTTGACGTTGATTTCAGCCTAGAACTCTGCTTCATTATGCGACGGGGATGTCACATTTGCGGTCCGCATTTGTGTTTTGCGATCGCATACTGGCCGCATTTTTCACACAGATTTCTGCCCAGAAATCTTTCTCAGTTTGCGATCTTGGTGTTGGATATTCGGTCCGCATTTGTGCTTTGCGGTCGCATATCCAACTATGCGACGCCTTTTTCTCTTTTTCCTTAACTTATGGACTATTTTCCGGGTTCTTAGGCTCTTATATGTAAACTTTCTCACGGCGTATTCTAATGTACGAATTTTTACGGGTTGTAACAGTGTCCATGATTATTTTCTGGTTCTCTAGAATCTTCTTCAGTGTCTCATCAATGTTAGACGGAGCCTATGGTGCCTAAGTAGTGGACTGCCCTGCAACAGTACTAGACAAGTCAGACAACTTAGAAGTAGCTATCTGCATCCAATTGTTGAGACTCGCCAATGTCTGGGAGCCTCGCAGAGTAGATAGTGGAACTTTGGGCATGGGCATTGGCTTCAGAGCTGCTCTAGGGGTTGTGGTAGGAGCTAAGGATGATTGCGGAGGCATAGCAGCGGCATTGGTAGAAGGCTCAGCAGAAGTGGATGGAAGATCAGCTGTCTCAGAAACTACCCCTGCTGGCTCATCAGACTGGCCTGTGGTGGTAGAAGGCTAGACTTTCTTCTTTGGGTTGCTCGCATCCATCAGTGAGTACTAGTCGAATGGCTTCTTTGGCTTCACCTTGGTTTCAAAATCTCTCGGCTCTACTTTTGCATCAGTGAGGTACTCTGTGATAGTGTTAGGATAAGGGTAGAGTCGAGCTATCCTACCATGCAATCATTGAAATATTGGATGACATCACATCACCTACATTGATTGGGTACCCGGCCATAATGGAAGCCACAAGAACTGCCTGGGGAATAGGAAGGTGAGTCTCGTTCTGGCATGGATCGAATCTACTATAAACTAATGTCTGCCACCCATTTGCCCCAAAACTCAAAGTGCTCCACTGAATGGGAACCCCAGTGGTAATCCATGGAGGTGGTGGCCCTGGTGGTGCTAAGATCTCAGCCAGCCAAGGTCGGACTTCCTCCTTCAGTGCGCACTTCTCTAGATACTCCTTTGGCTCAACATCCTCGAAGCCCAAGTATGCGTTTAGCGTATGCTGATAAAACCTCACCTTGAGGTTGCACACTTTGGTCACCTTCGTCCTTTTCTTTATATGAGCAACATTGGCATAGAACTTTCAGACGAGGTATTCTTTAGCATCCTCCACTCTCTCGGTGATCCACATCCAACCCTTTTGTGCCCTAAACTGTCTCAATATTGCTGGGTTGTATGTCTCCAAATCTTTCAATAAGAACTAGCCTTCAAGAGTCAACGACCTCACTGGCCACCACATACAAAAAATAATGAAGGCGGCCAAGCTGACAAATAGATCCTCCCAGACCTCCTTCTTCTTTGATCTCTCCAGACCTGTAGCTGTAACATCTCCCCCTCTACCATCATCGGGGATGTCATGTATAACCTGTGCCTCAGGGAATGGTGTAGCTAACGGCTTAGAAGCCTGGCTAGCACTCTCGGACCCCTCGGAGGTGCTATGAGATGAAGAAGGCTCATCTTTGAGCTGGTATCTCCCCTATGGCCTCGACCGTGTGACCGTCTGCTCCTCTTGAACAAAGGCTGAGTTGCCCTCTAACACCTCCCTAAACGAGATATAGGAGCTAGACTCGGAGAGATCTGCACCTCTCCCTCTGCCAGTTGTGGGTTTCTTCCTGATTGTCTTAGGCTAGCCAAGGGGCAAGGTACCTCTACCTCGACCGAGAGGATTCACCTCTTCCCTTTGAAGTGTCGCCTCTGCCTCTTGATAGAACCATTGTCTGTATCAAAGCAAAGAGGATTGTTAGTTGCAATTCATTTTTCAACACATTCAGGACTTATGTAGGTAAGGGAGAAACCATTGGACACAGTGGGGTTATGCATGCAATACATGTCTTGTGCGGCCGCAGAAGGAAATCGTGGTCCGCAGAATTTTGTTGTGTGACTACAGAAGGAAAGTGCGGTCTGCACATTTTAACTTGTAGCCTCACTTTTGAGTCTCAAAATTGTTAACTCTCTGATGACAGAGAAATGACCAATCTGCGGCCGCAAAGGAAAATATGCGGTCCGCACAATTTAACTTGCGGCCGCAGATTCCTTCATCATTGAGTTTCCAATTTTGCTGATCTGCGGACCGCACAGTTTCAAGTATGACAGCAGATTTTAAAAAGTTACGAACATAACTATTTTTGTCTACTTAGGTTTTTTAATTTCTTGCACTACTAGTCATGGAAACATGGTAAAAACATGAAATTACACTAACCCAACCGCATTAGAGCATGTATCACATTTACCCAGTTCAGATCTACCCCACATGGACACATAATTTAACTCTAATAACATATGGCCTAAAAATTAAACTAACACAAAAAATTTAACATGAGATTGAAGCATACCAGATAGAGTGAGTGCAATGAGTTGATAATCAATGTGGTTGTGTGTGAGGACAGTGAAAAATCTCCAAGAAAATTCAACAGAGCAACAATGTTTTTTTCAGAGAGGGAAAAGTGTTCAATGCGCCTTACTGTTCTATTTATACCAACTATTTTTAGAAGGTAAAAGAGGCGAGTGCGGCCGTACATTTTCATGCGCGCTTCGCACTCTTTCACCTGGGGGCCTCATCTCAGAACTCCATCTGCAGTCCGCACATTTTCTGTTGCGGTTGCAGGATTCACGTGCAGTCGCAGATCGACCTCCGCACTGACAAGCTTAAATTTCAAATGTGCGGTCCTCAGAAATAAAGTGTGGTTCGCACAATCTTGAACACTTAAACATATTTTTGTCCACCTATCTTGTAAGTCACACTAATCCTTGTATTACACATCAAATCAAGTTAGAACACAAATAACACCTAACTACAAAAGAAAAAGGAAAGGAACATGGGGTTCTTCCCAAGAAGCGCCTGATTTAACGTCGCGGCATGATGTAAAATACCCTCAAGTGAAATGAATGATCGCCACCACGTGGCTATCTCTAACCTTGCCCAAGTAGTGCTTCACCCGGTGACCATTGACTTGGAATACTTCATTGTTTTTGTTCTTCAAGTCTAGTGCACCAAAATGTGTCACACCAACAATTTCAAAAGGACCACTCCACTTGGATTTGAGCTTTCCGGAAAACATCCTCAACCTTGAGTTGAAAAACAATACAAGATCTCCCACTTGAACTCTTTATTCCAAATGTATTTGTCATGAAGATATTTCATCTTTTCTTTATACAAGGATGAACTCGCATAAGCATAGTACTGGAACTCATCCAATTCATTCAAATGTGCAACCCTCAAGTTAGCAGCTACATCCCAATGAAGATTCAACTTTTTTTAGAGCCTACATTGCCTTGTGCTCTAGTTCCATCGAAACATGACAAGCTTTTCTGAACACTAACCGGTATGGCGACATTCCGATAGGTGTTTTGTAAGCCATTCGATGAGCCCATAATGCATCATCAAGCTTCTTAGACCAATCCGTCCGATTAGCATTCAACGTTTTGGACAAGATACTCTTTATCTCCGAAAACGGTTGGAGACTTCCACTTGCCCACTAGCTTGTAGGGTGATCAGGAGTCGTGACTTGTGAGTAACACCATACTTTCTAAGAAAAATGTCAAAAGCCTTGATGAAAAAATGTTACCCCCCATCGCTTATAATTGCACATGGAGTACCAAACCTTGTGAAAATATTCTTCTTCAAGAAAGCCACTACACTTCTCGCCTCTTTTTTGGGTAAAGCAACAGCCTCAAACCATTTGGACACATAATCCACCACGACCAAAATGTAGGTGTTTTCACAAGAACTCACTAAAGGGACCATGAAGTCAATACCCCACACATCGAAAATATCAATCTCCAAAATGGTTGTGAGAGGCATTTTATTTTTTTTCGAGATTCCATTGGCCCGTTGACATTCATCACATCTTTTCACTAACTCACCAGCATCTTTGTAAAGAGTAGGCCAATATAAATCACAATTAAGCACTTTGGCCGCCGTTCTCGCTCCACCATGATGACTACCATATGGCGAAGAATGACAAGCCCCAAAAATATCACCTTGCTCTTCTTCCGTTATACACATCCTAATCGCCCCATCCGTACAAATCCGGAAAAGGTATGATTTATCCCAATAATAATCTTGACAATATCTTTTGAGCTTCTTCCTTTGGCTTGAAGAGAACTCATCCGGAATGATTCCATACACAAGAAAATTTGCTAATTTCGCGATGCACCTCTTTCATTGAAATTGCCAAGAGTTTCTCATCGGGGAAGGAGTAATTGATTTCAAGGCCATTATGCAGCCTCCCCTCCTCCTCCAAACAAAACAAGTGGTCCGCCACTTGGTTTTCACTACCTTTTCTATCTTGGATGTCAATATCAAATTCTTGTAACAGGAGCACCCATCTCATCAACCGAGCTTTGGAGTCCTTTTTTCTTATAAGATAACGAAGCGCCGCATGATCCGTGTGGACAATAACTTTTGCACCCATCAAGTACCAACGAAACTTCTCAATTGCAAACATAATAGCAAGGAGATCTTTTTCCGTAACGATATAGTTAATGAAGCGACAACCGCTATGTCACTTCTCAACTGCTATGTCACTTGCATCACACATGAGTTCAAAAGGCACACTCCTATTTTGAGCGGTGATGATGGGAGTAGTTATCAACTTGAGCTTTAAAAATTCAAAAGCTCTCATGCATTCATCATTGAAATTAAATTTGGCACCCTTCTCAAGAAGCTTGCATAACGGATTCATCACCTTAGAGAAATCTTTGATGAAGCGCCGGTAAGAACTCGCATGGCCTAAAACATTCCGCACACCCTTCACCAAAGTTGGGTGTGAAAGCTTAGAGATCACCTCAATATTTTCCTTGTCAAATTCAATTCCATTCCTTGAGATTTTGTGGCCAAGGATGTTACCTTCCTTGACCATGAAATGACGTTTCTCCCAATTGAGCACCAAATTAGTTTCTTCACATCTAGCCAACACTTTGTCCACATTTGCAAGACAATCATTAAAAGAATCTCCAACCACCGAGAAGTCATCCATGAAAACTTCAAGGTAGTCCTCCATGTCCGTGAAAATAGCCATCATACACCTTTGAAAAGTCGTCGGTGCATTGCACAAACTAATGGCATCCGCTTGAGGCAAAAGTACCATAGGGACATGTAAAGTTTATTTTCTCTTGATCTTTCGGAGCAATGAGAATTTGGTTGTAGCCCGAGTACCCATCAAGAAAGCAATAGAAAGCACGACCGGGCTAATCTATCGAGCATTTGATCTAAGAAAGGAAGTGGAAAGTGATCCTTCCTTGTGACTTTGTTGAGCTTGTGATAATCCATACACACCCTCCAATCGATCACCGTTCTTGTAGGAATCGATTCATTCTTGTACTTGGTGACCACCGTCATGCCCCCCTTCTTTGGGACACATTGAACTGAAGAAGTCCATGAACTATCGGAGATGGGGTAGACAACCCCGGCATCCAACCACTTGATAATCTCCTTCTTGACAACTTCTTGCATAGCCTCATTGAGTCTCCTTTGATTTTCAATAGATAGTTTTGCGCCATCCTATCTTATGCATGCATAAGGCGGGGCTTATACCCCGAATATCCGCCAAGGTCCACCCAATAGCCTGCTTCCTCTTTTGTAGCACCGCCAATGTGAAATCTACCTACACGTTAGTTAAACAAGAGGAAAGAATAACTGGTAAAGTAGAACAAGGGCCAAGAAATTCATGCCGAAGATGTGGAGGCAATGACTTCAACTCCAAGATAGGTGGCTCTTTAATAGAAGGCTTTATAGGAGGAGTCTTCCTATTTTCAAGATCCAAGGACAATTTCCGGGGTGCATAGTTGTACCAACCCGTTCCTCGCAAAGAGTTCACACATTCCATGAAATCATCCATCTCGTCATCATCAAAGTTGAGCAAAACGGCCTCCAACATATCACCAACATTGATTGTAGCACTTGCTTCATCAACAATAACATCGTCACCAAATCGAAAAAAGAACACACCTCATTGTTATTTGGTTGCCTCATTGATTTACACACATGGAATACTACTTTTTCATTAGCAACCCGAAAAGTGAGCTCTCCGGCTTCAACACCACAAAGATCCTTACCCATAGCAAGGAAAGGTTTCCCAAGAATAATTGGCACTTCATAACCAACCTCACAATCTACAATGACAAAATCTGCTGGAAGAATGAATTTATCAACCTGGACCAAAGCATCTTCAATCACACCCAACAGCCTTTTCATGGTACGATCGACGTGGGTCTTGGTTGCTCAATTCACAAAGTCTTGAAAACCGAATAGGGCATCAAATTTATACTTGCCCCAATATCATAAAGAGCTTTAGCAAATTCGGCACTTCCAATTGTACAAGAAATCGTGAAAGCATCGGGATCCTCCAACTTAGGAGCCATTGAATGAACAATTGCACTCACTTGATGAGTGACTTTGATTGTCTCAAAATTCATCGACCGCTTCTTTGTCACAAGATCCTCCATAAACTTTTCATAACCGAGCATTTGTTCCAAAGCTTCGACTAATGGCACATTGATTAATAGACTCTTTATCATTTGAATGAACTTGAATTGATTCTCACCATTTTTCTTGGAAAGTCTTTGAGGGTATGGAGGTGGAGGCTTAGGCAATGGTGCCTTAGCCTTTTGCACTACTGGCTTTGGTATGCCAATAATGTGTTCCCTAGACGGGTTCACCTCCTCTTGAATATCTTCTACACTATCATCAATATAAATCCGAACTTCCTCCTTAGGTTGTACAACATTGTTCAGGATCACTTCTTCTTGCATCACTTGATCATCATCAACAAGTCGCCTTTCACTTGAGGTGGGTGCATTCCCCCCTCTTCCACTTCTTGTGATAACCTCCATGGCATGCCCCGTATTGTTACCGCCCTTTGGTTTTACCACCGTGTCACTTGGTAGTGCCCCCTTAGGACGAGAGTTTAGAGCTTGAGAGATTTGCCCCATTTGAACTTCTAGGTTGCAGATTGATGTGTTGTGTGAGGCAAGCTGGGCATCCGAATAGGCATTCTTTTCCATCATTTGCTTGAACATACTTTCAATATGTCCCATCTCATTATTTGAAGAACTTGAACCATGGGAAGGATAAGGAGGTGGGTTGCTCAATTGTTTGTACATCGGGGGCCTTTGAAAACCCAACCCCCGGTTGCCTTGATTGTTACTCCATCCACCTTGATTGTTGCCACCCCAATTTCCTTGGTTGTTCCCACTCTAATTTCCTTGATTTTTATTGTAATGCCAATTCCCTTGAAAATTGTTCACATATTGCACTTCCTCTTCTTGTTCATTATAGGACTCATCTTACTCAAAAACACCATCATTTTGCACATAGTTCTCCACTCGAGTTTGCACTTGTGGACCCTTGGTCCTCCTCTTGTTCACCATCATGTTCACTCCCTCCATTGCATTGACTTGCTTAGGAGCTTGCACTTGATTTAGTTGGGCCTTTTCTAGTTGAGTCATGATAGTGGTCAATTCGGCAATGACTTGCCCATGGTCTTGCAATTCTTTGTGAAGGTGGATCATATTCGGATCACCTTGTGGAACATGGGTCCGCTATTGCCAAGCCGATGACATTCCTCCATCTCATCCAAGATTTCACACGCCTCCACATAAGACGTAGTCATAAAGTTCCCACCGGCTAGTTGATTCACAACACATTAGTTGGTTGTGTTAATCCCACGATAGAAGGTTTGTTGAATCATGTTTTCCGTCATATTGTTGTTGGGTCATTCCTTAACCATTGTCCTCTAGCGCTCCCATATCTTGTGTAGTGGTTTATTAGGCTCTTTCTTGCATGCCAAGATCTCATCTCGAAGTGTATCCATGTGCCTGGGAGAGAAAAACTTAGCAATGAACTTTTCCGCCAACTAATCCCTAGTGTGAATTGAATGGTTCGACAATCTTTCCAACCAATCTAAAGCTTTCCCCCATAGAAAGAAGGGAAAAAGACTTAGCCTCAATGCATCCTCGGAAACGTTAGTTAAACGTTGCTTGCTCCCCCAACATGTAACCACAAATCCCTTTAAATGTTTGTAAGCATTTTGAGTTGGAGCACCGGTAAAGAAACCCTGTTGCTCAAGTAAAGTGAGCATCACATTGGCTATTTGGAAGTTGCACGCCCTAATACGGGGAGGGACTATTGCACTAGCATAACCTTCATTGGACAACATTCGGTGTAGAGCCGCTCGTGGTGGAGGTGGGGGTGGAACGGGCACATTGTCATGAGGTACTCGGACTCTCTAGTTGGCTTGAGGCTCAAGAGGTACCTCTTCTACTTGCTCCTCCTCGCCTTTCATTTCCCCCAATGGCAAATTTTCGAGATCATTGTTCGCCATGTTTGTACCTATAATTTCTCACACAAGTTAGTAACACGAAAGGGAAAGAAGATATTCCAAAAACAAACTAAAATATATAGCTAACACCATTTTAATTCCTCGGCAACAGCACCAACAATGGATCAACGTCTAATCCGCACTCAATAGTGAGTGAATACGGTCATTGGAAGAACAGTACCCAACAAAAGTCGGGGTCGATTTTCACAGGGAGTTTAATATGGGTGTTAGGGGTATACACTTGACGAAAGCAAATGGAACAACTAGATTGCACTTCCAAACAAAGGGTTTTGATTTCTAATTCTAATTTTACTTTAACAATTATAAGCTAAGAGAAGAAACTAGAAAGCGAATGATTGTTTTTGTTGTTTTTCCAAATAGGTAAAAAGCCTAGGGATGTGACCTTAACCTAGGTGTTCTCCTAATGGATTAAATACGTTAATACTTATTTTATTGATCGTGGTGTAGTATAGCTCTCAACTCTGAGTTACTCACTCAATACCTCTCGGTCATAGAGTGATTTTGCCAATTTGGCTTTCTCAATCCCAAATGGATATCAAGCTAAATAGTTGATATGATCTCAAGTCGAGTTCTCACTATCTCTAGTTCAAACCCTTTAATTAGGCTAATCAAACTCTTAACTAGCCCAATTTCTTGTTAGTCAAGTTTTTCTAGACTAGGTCTCTCTTTCTCAAGCAAAGACCAAGTCAAAAAGGCATGAATCAAAGTTTGCAATCATTAATTCTAAAATGAAAGCATAAAATAGGCTAATTAATCAACACCCAATCATAAACAAGCATTAAATTAAATACCCATAGGTTTACACACTAGGATTTAGTCATAATCCTTAGTAAGAATTCAGCTACTCATAGTGAGAAATGAAGAAAACAAAGAAGAAATACTAATTAAACTCATAATCTAAGATTATAGTGATAAAATAAGATGTTTAAATCCTAAAATAGTCACAAACTTCCTAAAATAGAAAAATTCAACAGTTACAGCAGCTCAAACTTCGAAACTTGACCTAAAAATGTGATTATCGTCTATTTATAGTGGCATAAAATTTGCTGACAAAAATGCCCCTCCGGAGGTTCTGTAGCGGCACAATTCCATGCGCAATTCACAAATTGCTTCAACTTGCAAGGACTTAGATTCTGCAGCCGCAGTGCATCTTCTGCGGCCGCACAATTCTTGTGCGGTCCGCACTTCAGGCAAGGCTTCAAGTCTTGGTCATTTGCATACTCTCCGAACATTTGAATTTCTGTCAGTGCAAACCCTATTCTAGTCGCACAATTCATGTGTGGTCAGCACATCGGCTTAAAATCTACTGGGCATATTCACTTGTTTTGCAACCGCAGATGGAATTTTGTGGTCCGCACTTTCTTCAGCGGCTGCAGAAATACCTCTGCGGACTGCACTTCTTAAGTTCTGCGCCCCTTCTTGCCTTGTGAGTCGAAACACTCCATTAGTCGGATTTCTTCATGAGAGCCCAATTTTCCAACATTCCTGCAATTTGCACACTTTCATTAGTTATGGGAACATAAATCAATACTTTCGGACTAAAACAAAAGCAAAAAGGAGCTACTAAGTGGTCAAAATCTACACTTATCATTCTTTCAGTTCCTTCAACTCAACTGGGGCCATATAATATAGTGGAATAGAAATGGGCTGAGTGCCCTGAGCCAAGTCAATACAGAAGTCGATATCTCTGTCGGGTAGCATCCCCGGCAAATCTATAGGAAACACCTCTGGGACTCGCGCATAACTTGTATTGAATCCATGGAAGGAACCTTCGCACTAGGATCACGGATATAGGACAAATATAACAGACAACCTTTCTCGACCATACGCCGAGCCTTCACATAGGAAATAACCTTGCTAGTAGAATGGCCAGGAGTCCCTCTCCACTCCAATCGAGGCAACCCCGGTATGGCTAATGTCACCATCTTGGCGTGACAATCTAGAATAGCATGATAAGGTGACAGCTAATCCATGCCCAAGATAGCATCAAAGTTAACCATATCAAGAAGTAGATGATCTACGCTAGTCTGAAGGCTCCTAATAGAAACCACACATGAACGATAAACACGATCTGTTACAATAGAATCTCCCACAGGCATGGACACATAGATAGGAGCAATCAAAGAATCACAAGTCATAACCAAATATGAAGCAAAACAGGATGACATGAAGGAATAAGTAGAGCCCGAATAAAATAAATGTGAGGCATCTCTATAGAAAATCGGAACAATACCTGTGATGACGGCGTCAGATGACTCTGCCTCGGGTCTAGATGGGAATGTTAAAAATAGGGCTCAGCCCCACCACTTTGACCTCCGCCCCTCAAAAGACCTCTAACTGGCTGGCCTCCACCTCAAACGCCCTGACCACCACCTCTAGTTGCTTGACCTCTACCTCTAGTAGGCTGACCCTTGCCTCTAGCTGGCTGAGCGGGCGGTGGAGCAACTAGTGCCGGAACCATGGAACGAGAACCCTGCTGTGGCATGCAGCCATATGACCTAGGGAAAAATCTAGCAATGTGCCTCGGATGTCTACATGTATAGCAAGCCCTCGGCTGCTGTGGCTACTAAAGCTGAAATTGACCTTGACGGCCCGAAAACTCATTGTGATAGCTCTGAATTGGTGGTGCACTGATGAGCGCTGAAGGTGCACTATAGGCTAGCTGCTTCGGACGATACCCATATGAACCATGACTGCCTGAAGCACCATGGGATGCCTGGAGAGCTGACTGAATCGGCCCGGGAGGATGGCTTATACTGAAAGAACCTCTACCTCCAGATGCGGCACCACTAAAGCCACCTAAATGACGAGGTCTCTTCTCAGACACCATCTTGATACCCTAACTACGAATCATCTCGATCCGTCTAGCAATCTCTACGGCCTCTAGAAGGAAATATCATCCCAGTCTCCTTTGCCATCTGTAGCCTGATGCCGAAAGTAAGTCTACCAATAAATCTCCTCACCTCTCCCTCTCAGTAAAAGTAAGATAACTGCATGGCGAGCTAGGCTCATTAATCCGATTTCATACTAGGTAACAATCATACTATCGTACTGAAGACGCTCGAACTACCTGCGGTACTCCTCTTTCAAAGTGAAAGGAATAAATTTCTCCAAAAATCGTTGCGAAAATAGATCCCAAGTGAGGGGTGGCAAACCTGCTGGTCTACCCCACTCACAATCCTGCCACCACCTCTTGGCAGAACCGGTCATTTGGAACACTACAAAGTCGATCCCATTGGTCTCAACAATGCCCATGTTGCGCAACACCTCGTGGAAACGGTCCAAATAATCCTATGGGTCCTGAGAAGGTGCACCACTAAAATGAATAGGGAAGAGCTTTGTGAACTTTATCCAACCTCATTAATACCCCAACTAGCGGGACTGTTGGCGTTTGATACATGGGAGCCATCTGCTCCGGAGTGTTAGTAGCGGGATCTGTGCTCGTCCCTCAGCCTAAGAGACAGATGGTGCCACTGGAAATGCTTCGGTCTCGGCCACACTCTCCATAGGTTCAACTAAGCAGACTAGAGCATCCTTAAGTATAGGAGTGGTTATGAATCCCTTCGGGGCATGAGTCAGTCTGACTGGGGCGGTCTGGACTGGGATCTCCTCCTCATGAACAATCTGGGGCTCCATAGTCAGTGCTGCGGCATGTGCTCTAGGCTGAGCTCTACCTCTACCTCTGCTTCGGCCCCTACCTCTGGTAGTGGCTGCAAGTGAGGGCTTCGGCTCCTGTCCGGCTTTAGATGTTGTGCGAGTTCTCACCATCTGCGAGAGAACAAGAATGAAATGATTCAAACATCATTGATAGAATAAACCACATGATAGAGAAAGAAGAGCTGAAATTTTTCCTAAAGCTCTATAGCCTCTAGAAAATAAGTACAGACGTATCCGTACCGATCCTCCAGACTCTACTAAGCTCGCTCGTGACTCGTGAGACCTAGGCAACCTATTGCTCTGGTACCAACTTGTCGCAATCCGGAATTCCACCCTCAGGACTGTGAAGGCGCTTAACATTTCACTTGCTAGGAAAGCCAAAATTAACTAGATTTCTTAACCAATTTTATCAATTCAAAGTAAAAAATTAATAGAAATAAACTGAAATATTCTGAAATGGAACAATAGAATACTAATGACAATATCTAAACATATCCCAGAATCTGGAGTCACGAATGTAGGAGCAACTAGATTACTACACATAAGGTCTGAAGCAAATACAACTGTTTGAGACTAGATAAACAGTAGAATAAATATAGAAGGGGACTTCAGGGCTGCGGACACCATACATCTATGCCTCAAGTCTCCGAATATAGCTGAGTCCGAGCAGAACAACTTTAAACACTGCTAGGATCAGCACCAATATCTACACAATAAGTGCCTAAGTGTAGCATGAGTACAACCGACCCAATGTACTCCGTAAGTGTCGAGCCTAACCTCGACGAGGTAGTGACGAGACTATGACAAGACACCTACGTAAAATCATGTACAGATATATACATAAAGCAACAAAATAACAAGTAGAACAATTAAAATATTAATGGGGAGGGGACTTGCGAAAGGGGAATATCATAAGAACAGTAAGTATGAAGTCACTAAATAATACTTTCCAAAATGCGCAACATTGTAACCATGTAAATCACCAAACCGGAAATTAAATAAGGCAATGTATTAAAGATGCACGACATCACTCTTCGTGCTTTTACTCTCGTCATCACCATCTAATATCATAAATAAAATGGCACGGTATCACCTTCGTGTTTTTACTCTCAACCTCACATGATATGATAATACTGATAAGCAATCAAACGTATGGCAACACCCTTCGTGCTTTTCACTCTTCCTCACCAAGTAATAATACAGCTTGAATTACTAATGCAAGGGGGGAAGATATTCATTTCAATTATAATGCCATGATAACAAACTCAACTTTCAAAATTTCCAAATTTTTTGAAATAAACAATAAATACGAGACGAATAATTAAATAAGTAATAATCTAACCTAGGCATGGGAAAAACATAGTAAATGAAACAATCCAACACAAGAAACAATTTCTACCCACATGTTTTAACCCAATGGTAACACTCGTCACCTCACATATACATTGTCCCCGCACATAATACATGTAGAAAATAGACCAACAAGCCCTAATCCCTCAAGTCAAGGTTAACCACGCCACTTACCTCACTCCACAACCAAATCAATGCACAACTGCGGCTTTTCCTAATTAGCCTCCAAACCAATCTAATCTAGCCAAATATAGTTCAAATAATTCAAATTAGGCTTTAGAAACTACCCACGAGTGAGTCAACAAAAGTCAACCCCAGGTCGCTTGGTCAACACCCGAGATTCGGACCAAAACCCATTTACCCATTCACCGCCGAGTCCGATTATGTGTTTAGTTTCGAATTCCGACCTCAATTTGAGGTCTAAATCTAAATTTCTCTAAATCCGAAATTCCTTCCTAAATCCCTAATTTCTACCATGAAAAATCTTAGATTAAAGGTTAAAATCAATGAGTGTTTAGGGAAATGTGATAAAACAAGTGAAAATCTACTAACTAATAAAGCTGGGATAAAAAAACCTCTTCAAAATCGCCTCTAGGCCGAGCTCTAACTTGGAAATGGTGAAAAATGGTGAAATCCTGATTTTAGGAATGTTTTAATGCCTGGGCGTCAGGTGTCCTTCGCGATCACGAAGCACCTGATGCGTTCGCGAAAAATACTGTCCAACTGGCCATCGCTATCATGATCAACCCTTCGCGTTCGTGAAGGCTTAGAACCCCCCTTGCCTTCACATTCGCGAGGCAAAGCCCGCATTCATGTAGAGTTACTGCCCAGCCTCCCCCAGGTGCCCACAAAGCTTCGCGTTTGCGGAAGCAGGTCGTGTTCGCGAAGGGTAAGCCCCACATTGCTTCGCGTTCGCGAAGAATAAGTCCGTCCCAGTAATAATTTCCCCTTCGCGATCGAAGCACAGAGTACTAGACACCAGCAAAACAGCTGAAAACTAGCAAATTTCTAAGTCCAAAATGGTTAGTAGCCTATCCGAAACTCACCCGAGCTCCTCGGGCTACAGACCAAACATGAACATTAGTGTAATAACATCATACGAACTCTCTCGCATAATCAAAATACCAAAATAACACATAGAACTACAATCGAACATCAAAATGCGTGAGATTTCAAAGAAAACTCAAGAACTTCTAAAATGACCACTGAGCGTCCGAATCCTATCAAACCAACTCCGATTTGCACCAAATTTTATAGACAAGTTTTAAATAGGAAAATTGGACCTATACCAAGTCCCAAAATCAAAATCCGAATCTGGTTGCCATAAAGTCAACCTACGATCAAACCTAGAAAATTTCTAAACCTTCAAGTTACTAGCTTTCGGCAGAAACAAGTTAAATTAACCTAGGGACCTCCGAATTCAATTTCAGGCATACGCCCATGTCCAAAATCATGATTCGGACCCACCGGGACTGTCAAAAATACCGATCCAGGGTCGTTTACACAAAATGTTGACCGTAGTCAATTCAAGTTGTTTTTAAAGCCAAAAATCATATTTGTTTTCAAATTTTTATGTAAAAACATTCTGGAAAAAAGACTCGGATTACGCACTCAAATCGAGGAACATCAAATATAACTAATAGAGGCCTCAAAATACGAAATTAAGGGCTAGTACTCAAAATGACCTATGAGGTCATCGCAATACAAGGAATTTTATACAACCAAATACTGTTGTATTTTTCTAAAATTCTTTTTCTAAAAACTACCACATTAAATAAAGTAAATTGAATACATCGGAATACACCAAAATTGTATTCATCGATACGGTCTATCCTACACGCACTAATATAGAAAATACAGGCTCCTGGCAACCTAAGTTTTGCTATGTCTAGTAAATATGAAAATTGTAGCTGTGCCGAGTAAATAGCCTCTAAACTATAGTGGTTTCTGCAAATTCCTCTTTGGTTTATAAATGCTGAACATTAACTGGTCCAACAATGCCCTTAACGTTTTCTTTTGAAGAATTAAGCTAAATAGCCACCCACCCTACCATTTAAACTAAAAATAGCCGGTAGACGTATCATATACGTATAATTCATGAATATTATATGTATAATCAAGTATAATCAATCTATAATCTATGTGTATCGGATAGAACAAGTAAACAAACAAAATCAATTTGTGAAATAAACCCAAACCCTCGTTTTTGAAATATTTAAGTCTGCCCAGATGTCCTTCGCGATTGCGGGAAATGCTTCGCGATCGCGAAGCACAAATCCTAAGCTGCCAAACTTAACCCTACGCGAACGCGATGCACTACCTTTCCATACCCACATTATCGCTTAAACATCCACGCGTTCCCATAGAAAAATGCCTGTGGCCAGCTCCTGCCTCCTTCCTCTTCGCGAATGCGGCATAGCCCACACGTTCGCGATGCACTGTTTCCTCCAGCTTACACAATCGCATACCAGAACTCGCAATCGCGGACCTTCCCACGCGATTGCGTATAAGGAAACTAGACCTGAACACCAGCAAACTTCAGCAGACTTCAGGTACTTCTCCAAGTCAAATTCCACTCTGATAACCGTCCGAAATCCACCCGAGGCCCCCGGGACCTCAACCAACCATACCAACAAGTTCTAAAACATCTTACGAACTTGCTCGAAGCGTCAAATCACATCAAACAATGCTATAACCACAAATCGTGCATCGATTTAAGCCTAATGAACTTATGAACTTTCAACTTCTATATTCGATGCTGAAACCTATCAAATCAAGTCCGATTGACCTCAAAGTTTTGCATGCATGTAATAAATGACACAACAGACCTATTCCAACTCCCTGAACCAAAATTCGAGCCCGGTAACCATAAAGTCAACTCTCGGTCAAACTTCTCAGTTCCCAAAACTTCAAAATTTTCAACTTTCGCCATTTTAAGCCAAAATCAACTAGGGCCCTCCAAATCACTATCCGGACACACTCCTAAGTCCAAAATCACCCTTCAGAGCCATCAGAATCGTTGAAAGTCCATTCCGGAGTTGTTTACACATAAGTCAATATCCGGTCGACCTTTTCAACTTAAGCTTCCAACCTTGAGACTAAATGTCTCAACTCATTTCGAAACATCCCTGGAACTGAACCAACTATCCCGGCAAGTCACATAACGACATTTGAGCTTAAGATAAGTAGTAAATGGGGGAACAGGGCTATAACACTCAAAAGGACCGGCTGGATTGTTATATCCTCCCCCTCTTAAACAAACATTCATCCTCGAACGGGTCTAGAAACATACCTGGTGTCTCAAATAGACGTGGATATCTACTCCGCATCTCCCGTTCAATCTCCCAAGTAGCCTCTTGATTGGTTGACCTCTCCACTGCACCTTCACTAAAGCTATGTTCTTTGACCTCAACTTTCGAACCCGCCGATCCAAAATGGCCACCGGCTCCACATCATAAATCAAATCACCACCCAACTAAACCGTGCTAAAGTCTAAGACATGAGACGGATGACATACTTCCAGAGCATAGAAACATAAAACACGGGATGAACACTCGACATACAAGGCGGCAAGGCAAGCATGTAAGCCACCTCTCCAATCTTCTGAAGCGCCTCAAATAGACCAATTGTACCAAGGGCTCAGCTTGCCCTTCTTCCCGAACCTCATAACACCCTTCATGGGTGAAAATCTGAGTAGTACCTTCTTCCCAACAATGTAAGCAGCATCACAAAACTTCCGATCGGCGTAGCTCTTCTGTCTAGACTGCGCCGTGCGAAGCCGATCCTGAATCAACTTAATCTCGTCCAAAGCATCCTGAACCAAGTCAGTACCCAATAGTCTAGCCTCACCCGGCTCAAACCATCCCAACCGGAGACCGACATCGTCTCCCATACAAAGCCTCATATGGATCCATTTGAATGCTCGATTAGTAGTTGTTGTTGTAGGCAAAATCTACGAGCGGCAGAAACTGATCCCAAGAACCCCCCAAATATGACACAAGCGCGTAGCATATCCTCCAATATCTGAATAGTGCGCTGAACTCTCCGTCCATCAGATGGTGGAATGCTGTACTCAACTCAACCTAGGTGCCCAACTCTCGCTGCACTGCTCTCAAAAACTGTGATGTAAACTATGTGCCCCGATCTGAAATGATGGACACCGGCATACTGTGAAGGCGAACAATCTCGCGGATGTAGATCTCAGCCAACCGCCCCGAAGAATAAGTAGTCCCAACTGTAATGAAATGCCCGGACTTAGTCAACCGATCCAAAATCACCCAAATAGCATCAAACTTCCTCAAAGTCCGTGGGAGCCTAACTACAAAATCGATGGTGATACGCTCCCATTTTCACTCCAGAATCTCAAGCCTCTAAAGCAATCCGCACGGTCTCTGATGCTCGTACTTCATCTGCTGATAGTTTAGGCATCGAGCTACCACCCCCCACTATATCTTTCTTCATCCTCCTCCACCAATAGTGCTGCCTCAAGTCCCAATACATCTTTTCGGCACCTGGATGAATGGAATACCGTGAACTGTGGGCCTCCTTAAGAATCAACTCATGTAGCCCATTTACATTAGACACACAAATCCGACCCTGCATCCTTACCACCCCATAATCCCTAATAGTAGCATCCTTAGCATCACAGTGCTGAACCGTGTCCTTAAGGACATGCAAATGAGATCATCATACAGGTGCTCTCTGATGTGATCATATAAGGAAGACCGAGAAACCACACAAGCTAGAACTCGACTGGGCTCCGAAACATCTAATTTCACGAATAGGTTGGCCAAGGCCTGAACATCGGCTGCAAGTGGTCTCTCACCGACAGGAATGAATGCCAGGATACCATACTCGTCGCCTTTCTACTCAAGGCATCGGCCACCACCTTGGTCTTTCTGGGATGATATAGAATGGTAATATCTTAGTCCTTTAGCAGCTGCAACCATATCCGCTGTCTCAAATTTAAATCATTCTGTTTGAACAAGTACTGGAGACTTCGATGATCCATAAATACCTCACAAGACACACCATAGAGATAATGCCTCCAAATCTTCAATGCATGAACGATGGCTGCTAACTCCAAATCATGAACAGGGTAGTTCTTCTCATGAGGCTTCAATCGGTGCAAAGCATAGACAATCATTCTACCCTCCTGTATCAAGACACACCTAATACTAATCCGAGAAGCATCACAATACACTGTATAAGAGCCAGAAGCTGAAGGCAGAACTGAACTGGAGCTGTGGTCAAGGCAGTCTTGAGCTTCTGAAAGCTCTCCTCACACTCATCTGACCACCTGAATAGAGCACCCATCTGGGTCAATTTGGTCAAAGGCGCTACAATGGACGAGAAACCTCCACAAAGCGGATGATAATATACGGCCAAGCCGAGAAAGCTCTGAATCACCGTAGCTGAAGACAGTCTGGGCCAACTCTGAACCGCCTCTATCTTCTTTGGATCCACCTTAATCCTCTCATTGGACACCACGTGCCCCAAGAACGCCACTGAACTGAACCAAAATTCATACTTGGAGAACTTGGCATAAAGCTACTCCTCCCTTAACCTCTACAGTACAATCTCAAATGTTGTGCATGCTCCTCCTGGCTACGTGATACCAGGATATCATCAATGAATACTATGACAAACGAATCAAGATATGGCCGAAATACACTGTTCATCAGATGCATGAATGCTGCTGGGGCGTTGGTCAGCCCAAAAGACATCACAAGGAATTTATAGTGACCATAACATGTCCTGAATGCTGCCTTTAGAGTATCCGAGTCCCGAATCTTCAACTGGTAATACCCAGACCTCAAATCAATCTTAGAGAACACCCTCGCTCCCTGAAGATGGTCAAATATATCATCAATGCGCGGCAAAGGATACTTGTTCTTGATTGTAACTTTGTTCAACTGCCTATAGTCGATGCACGCCCCCATAGTACCATCCTTCTTCTTCACAACTAGAACTGGTGCAAACCAAGGCGACACACTAGACCTAATAAAACCCTTATCAAGAAGTTCCTGAAGCTACTCTTTCAATTCCTTCAACTCTACTAGTGCCATACGATACCAAGGGATAGAAATGGGCTGAGTGCCTGGCACCAAGTCAATACCAAAATCAATATCCTTGTCGGGTGGCATGCCCAACAGGTCTACAGGAAACACATCCGAAAAGTCTCGCACTACCGGAATAGAATCAATAGTAGGAGTATAGCACCAACATCCCTCACAAAGGCCAAATAAGACAAACATCCCTTCCCAACCATCCGTTGGGCCTTCAAATATGAAATCACCCTGTTGGGAACATAATTCAGAGAACCTCTCCACTGGATCCTTGGCAACTTCGGCATCGCCAACATCACGGTCTTAGCATGACAATGCAAAATAACATGACATGAAGACAACCAATCCATACCTAAGATCACGTCGAAATCAACGATACTAAGCAATAAGAGATCAACTCTAGTCAATCCCCCAATAGTTACTACACACGTCGATATACACGGTCCACAATAATAGTATCGCCCACCGACATAGAAACATGGATAGGTAAAACTAAGGACTCACGGGGCATATCCAAATAATGAGTAAAATAGGATGATACATAGGAATAAGTAGAACCAGGGTCAAATAATGTGGAAGCATCTTTATGGAACACTGAAACAATACTTGTGATCACTGCATCTGGCCTGGCAGGAATAGCATAAAATCAGGCCTGACCACCATCTAATCGACCTCCCCCTCTAGGGCGACCTCTAGCTGCCTGGGCCCCACCCGAGCTGGCTGGGCGGGTGGTGAAGTAACTGGTGCGGAAGTCATAGCCGGACCCCTCTGCTGAACTGGACCTCCTGAGCGACGAGAATACTATCTCCACACATGCCCAAACTCCTCGCACTCAAAGCAACTCCCCACTGGTGGTGGTGGGGACTGAATCAGGCCCCGAATACTAGAATAACTGCTAGAAGGACCTGGCACAGATGAATCCTGAACTAATGGAGCACGTGATGAACTCTAAGCTGAGAGAGCACTGAGAGATGACTGACCTGGACGAGCACTATACGAACCGTGGCTAGTTGATGCACCAAGATGAACTGGACAAGCCATCTGAGAGGGGTTATAATGATGACCCCTGCTGTGGTAGGACTGCCCCCAGAAGGAACACCACTGAAACCACCCGAACCACGAGGCCTTTTGGCCTCCCCCTCCTTTCGCTCCTAACTATGGACCAATCTAGCCGTCGAGCAATATCAACCACCTTGTCAAACCTAGCACCTGATGCATTCTCCCGAGTCATAACAAAAAGCAACTGATAACTGAGGACATCAATGAACCTCCTGATCTTCTCCCTCTCACTAGGAACCAACCAAAATGTGTGATGAGCCAACTCAGAAAATTTCATCTCGTACTGGGTCACAGACATGCCCTCCAGGAGTAGCTACTCGAACTGCCTTAGCAGCTCCTCCCTGCGAGTCTGTGGCACAAACTTCTCCAAGAAGAGATTGGAGAACTCATGCCATGAAAGTGGTGCAGCATCGAATGGCCTGCTCTTCTCATAGGCCTCCCACCATCTAAAGGTAGCACCCGACAGCTAAAAGTAGTAAATGAGACCCCACTAGACTCCAGAATACCCGCCGTGCGAAGAATCCGCTGGCACCTATGTAACCTAGGCTTTGATACCAACTTGTCACGACCCAAATCTCATATGTCGTGATGGTGCCTATCGATATACTAGGTAAGCCGACAACCTCAATAAACCACACATTCTTTAAGTTTAAAAACTTAAGAAAATGAGTTTAAGAGTAAAATCTCATAAATACAGATACAAAAATACCGCGACTCAATACAATATTCCCCCAAAATCCGGGTGTCACTGAGTACGTGAGCATCTATACAGTAACATAGTCTGAAACACTGTCTAGAAGGGGAGAAACAGTACAAACAGAACTAAATGATAAAGGAGGAGAGTCAGGACTGCGGACGCCAAAGCAACTACCTAGAGGATCTCTGAACTGAATAATAGCTCCAAAGTCAGCAACCACTGTACCTAGAAGTACCTGGATATGCACACGAAGTGCAGGGTATAGCGTGAGTACAACCAACTCAGTAAGTAACAAGTCTAAATTTTGGGCTGAAAGTAATGATGAGCTTCACAGGTACAGTCCAATTACGTAAATACAGTACAGAAATGTAGGCATGCTTTCAAGTTCAACAGTTAAAGCTCAAACATGTGAGATATGTCCAGTGTAACTGAAAAGAGAAATGATACATCTCGATACCTACATGTCAGTTATGTTTGCCAACTGTAATACAAAACAATGATGACTTCATATGCATACTCTCAGAGTATCAATCACTCAGTCCTCCCATTCACTCCATCCTCATAGTCACTCATTCCTCATAGTCATTCCATCAGCACAGTTACTCAATCCTTCCAATCACTCGGCACTCGCTCTCGGCACTCACACTCGCACTAAGTAGGTACCTGCGCTCTATGGGTGTGCAGACTTTGGAGGGGCAGATCTAGCTCAAGCGCTATAATAAGCCAATCATGGCATGAATCAATAAAGCCTACTGTGGCGTGCAATCTGATCCCATAAATATCCTCACAACCAGGCCGTCAGCCTCACTCAGTCATCAACCTCTCCAGTCTCTCAGGATCACAAGAATCATGATAATCAGCCCAAACAATAATGATATGATGTATCAATAAATGGCAACAGAGACTGAGATATGATATGCAAATAATAGCTGTGACTGAGTACATAATTACAAATTAAGCAAATAATTCAACATGCAACACGACCTCTGTGGGTCGCAACAGTACCAACAAGTAGCCTAAGCACGATTTCTAACATGAATCGCAGCTCAATTTCTCTAACACATGGAGAATATACGGATAACAACAAGATTATTCAACTGTACAGTTCCACGGAATCGATCGAGTCACAATTCCAACGTGCACGCCCACACGCCCGTCACCTAGCAGGTGCGTTACCTCAACACCTATCACATAACACGTAACTCGGGGTTTCATACTCTCATAACCAAGTTTAGAAGAGTTACTTACCTCAAATCGCGTAAATATCTACTCCAACAAACCGTTGCCTCGCGAATCGGCCTCCGAATGCCTCGAATCTAGCCACAAACAATTCGACACACTCAACTTAAGCTATAGGAATTATTCCATACGAAAATGCTAAATTAGTAATCAAAAGTCAAAAAGTCAATCCCCGAACCCTCGTCTCAGAATCCGATGAAAGTTATAAAATTGGAACACCAATTCAACCACGAGTCCAACCATACCACAATTACTCAAATCCGATACCAAAATCTCGCATAAATCCTCAAAATTTGGCCTAAGAAGTTTTCTCCATTTTTTCTCAATTTTTCAACCCAAGTCACTAATTAAATGATGAAATCAACATTATATTTATGTAGTTTAACCAAAACTAAGTAAGAATCACTTACCCCAATCACTCCCTTGAAAATCTTTCCAAGAGTCGCCTCAATCCGAGCTCCCAAAATCAATTTGTGAAATAAACTCAAACCCTCATTTTTGAAATATTTAAGTCTGCCCAGATGTTCTTCTTCGCGATCGCGGGAAATGCTTCGCGATCGCGAAGCACAAATCCTAAGCTGTCAAACTTAACCCTTCGGAACGCGAACAAGTCCACGCTAACGCGATGCACTACCTTTCTAGACCCACGCAGTCGCTTAAACATACCACGCGTTCGCATAGAACAATGCACGTGGCCAGCTCTTGCCTCCTTCCTCTTCGCGAACAAGACTTAGCCCACACGTTCGCGATGCACTGTTTCCTCCAGCTTACGCAATCGCGTACCAAAACCTACGATTGCATAGCACAAAACCTCAAGTGCCCAAATTAACCTACGTAATTGCGGACCTTCCCACGCGATCGCGTATAAGGAAGCCAGACCTGAACACCAGCAAACTTCAGCAGACTTTAGCCATTTCTCCAAGTCAAATTCCATTCCGATAACCGTCCGAAATCCACCTGAGGCCTCGGGACCTCAACGAAACATACCAACAAGTCCTAAAACATCATACGAACTCGCTGAAGCGTCAAATCACACCAAACAACGCTAAAACCACGAATCGCGCATCGATTCAAGCCTAATGAACTTATGAACTTCCAACTTCTACATTCGATGCCGAAACCTACTAAATCAAGTCCAACTGACCTCAAATTTTGCACACAAGTCATAAATGACACAACAGACCTACTCCAACTTCGAAAACCAAAATTCAAGCCCGCTAACTAGAAAGTCAACTCTCGGTCAAACTTCTCAATTTTCAAACCTTCAAATTTTCCAACTTTTTTCATTTCGAGCCAAAATCAACTAAGGCTCTCCAAATCACTATTCTGACACTCTCCTAAGTCCAAAATTATCCTACGGAGCTATCGGAACTGTCAAAACTCTATTTCGGAGTCGTTTGCACATAAGTTAACATCCAGTCAACCTTTTCAACTTAAGCTTCCAACCTTGAGACTAAGTGTCTCAACTCATTTCGAAACATCCCGGAATCGAACCAACTGGCCCGGCAAGTCACATAACGATAATTGAGCATAAAATAAGTAGTAAATGGGGGAACGGGCTACAACACTCAAAACAACCGGCCAAATCGTTACAATATTTTTAGTACAGGAGATAAAATTTCCATAAGAAATTAAGAATATTTTATTCATTTGTGGTATACTTTTTACAAATTACAAAAATATGAGTAGGCAGAAGAAAATGGTAATAAATCGATCTTGATGTTACAACCCTCTTTTAGGTAGACATTGTATTGAATGTTTGAAACTATTACAACTACCCTGCATTCAACTCTCTTAAATGTTGCGTTATTCAAAATATAAGATTAAATAAAAGCCAACCCTCTTAATATTTTGAGTTGAGAAATAATTAATAGCCACTTTGAGCTAAAAAAAACAATTATGGTCCCTAAATTTAAAGCATCTTACACTTGTTATGTATATGACAGAAATACTTTAAACATTGATTATTTTTTATTTCTAAATCTGAAAATGATTATAAATGAAATATTTTCAAATAATTAGAGGAAGAAATATTCAAAAAAGCATGAAAATTAGATCCTTTGCTGAACGGAAAATATGATTAATTTAAGGATACAATTTGTAATTGCAACTATACAAATGAAATGTCGAGTTATAGTTAAACTAGATAAGAAATGTCTTTCATACTGAAAAATGTGGTATTGATTTTATATAAGAAAGTTAAAGGAAAGAATAAGGTGTAGAATTTCAATGTTCGAGGGATAAGTCTTTAATTGTTGAAAGGAAATTTATCATACTTTTTTGGTTTTTTTCAACTTCACCCAAAGACCTCTCTTCTTTAAAATAATTTTGAAATCATATGAATAATTAATGGTACGAGCTTTTTCGTCATTAGCCAAAAAAAAAAAAAAACGCATTTTTGTCTTTCAAAAGTTCTGGTGTCAACAATCTCAAGATTAAAAGGTAGATAAAAGATAGATTTTAATTTACTCTGGATTATGTACCGAATCAAATACTTTCTTTAACTTTAAAACCATGTTTAGTCAAAACTAGGGATGTTCATGAAAATGAAATCAAATCAAACACCGGCTCAAACCGAAAAACCCAATATTTTGTTGGTTTAATTTGGTCTTGCTTTTATATTTTAAATACCGGTAAAAGTTGATTTTAGTGTTAAGCAAAAAATAATAAGAAAATCCGAATTTAATCGACAATATATATATATTTTAAAATTTTATGTTACATATTAATCTTTTTAACACTTGTTTTGTAATCTATTTTTCTTTGCTTTTATAGTAATTTAGATATTTGAATTTACTTTCTAGTTTGATTTATAGTTTTATTTTGATAAGTAAAAGAATCTAGTTTATGTTAAAAATTATTTATCTTTAATTGAATGCTTAAATTATTTATCACTTTTCAAAAGAGTAATTAGCTTTGTAGTAGTATGCTAGAATATCGTCGGCGGAATATGTGTATGATGATAGTCTATCACAATTTTTTTTTTAAAAAATATTAAAACCGAAATAAGCAAAATAACCGATAAAAATCGAATCGATGAAAAAACAACTTAATTAGTTTGGTTCGATTCTAAGAAAAAATCGACTCAAATCGAATAATGAACACTGTTATGGGCGGCTTTCCAGCCATGCCCATGACCCCTTGGACGTGGCGTCCTGGCAAGCCTCCTAACGCCCAGCGCCACGGTCGGCCCCGTGGTCTTGGCAGCTCTAAGTGACAAGCGCGCAAGCGCCTCTGTCACCCCACTGACAGCCAGCGCCAGTGCCTAGCCACAGGCAGATGCCTACAGCGCCGCGCGCACAGACAACGCCGCGCGCGGACCCTAAGCATATTGACAAAGTTGCCGCTGACGGACTTGTTTCTACTTTGTAGAAGACTAAGTCCTTTTCATTGTAAATATAGAATAGATTTACTTTATTTTCTTTTAGTATGCACTTATAGCTTTCTTAGGACAACTCATGTAACTTTGGTTTATTTATTTTAAGCATTATTAGGGGGGAACAAGCATTCAAAACTCTCTCTAGCAAGCAAGCATTTTTCTGTAGTGGTGTCTCTCCCCCTCGACACTGCGTAGCTTTTGTAATAGCCTTTCATTTATACAAGCAAGCTCTTTTCTATATTTTCTCTACAGCTCTCAATTCTCTCGTTGCTCACGATATTGGTTTTCCTGTACGGCACTGACAATCTAGTGTAGCATACGGAGGGGACCTCAGTTGACGGACAGCAATAGGACTGACATCGATTGCTTAGCCTTACGTTAAGAACCTCATGAAGGCGTCGCGTAATAGTTGGTATCAGAGCCTAGGCTTGACATCGGACGAGGGAACGCATTGCCATTACACCATTTCTGACCATGGTGAATTACGAGGATCGAATCAGTATCCTCGAACAGACGGTTGACACATTACGACCCATTGTGGAAATTATGCCTGACCTACAAACCAGCCTACTGGAAAGGTTGGATGACTTGGATCGCAGGATGCACCAGGCCGAAGTTGACATTGAAAATGTTAGCCGCAACTCGAAAGGAGACCGGCAAACGGCGGCCACATGGGCAGCTGAAATTTTTTGGGAAATTTGAGGGCCTCCAGCAGGAGCGTGCCGAAGATTTAGCCTACAGGGCACAAGAGGCAGATAGGATAACTGCCATGCAACAAACTATAGACAACTTGATAGGCCAGCTCAATGTTGTCAATGCTGCTTTACAGGGCCTGCTTCGAGGAAGCGGGAACCAAACTGGGGGTGCTGTGAACTTTGCTCTCGCGACACAGAAACTGAAAATTCCTGAGCCTAAGCCATACAATGGGGCTCGGAATGCCAAAAAAGTGGAAAATTTCATCTTTGACATCGAGCAGTATTTCGATGCCGTAGGAGGCCTAGAAGAAGCTAAGAAGGTGGCAACTGCTGCCATGTATCTTCAAGGTGATGCTAAACTCTGGTGGCCGGTGAAATACGAAGCCATCAGGGATGGTGAGGATACTCTCGACACATGGGCGGAACTAAAGGCTGCCATACGCTTACAGTTCTTTCCAGAAAATGTTGAGTATAATGCAAGGAGGAAACTACGGGAGCTCCGCCAGACCAAGTCAGTGCGGGACTACGTGCGAGAATTCTCTACACTCATGCTGAGCATACGTGATATAGGGGACAAAGACAAACTCTTCACCTTCCTGGAAGGGTTGAAACCCTATGCCCGTATGGAACTTCAAAGATAAAGGGTAGACACATTACCCAAAGAGATCCAAGCAGCAGAATGCTTTGGGGATTATCAAGTGGAAGCTCGGAAGGATAGGCCTCAAAAGCTTGTCTAAGGAGGATACAAAGGGGGTCATTCAAGTACTGGTGGCCCAAGCAGAAGTGGAGGAGATCGGAGTGCAAACAAATCTAGGGCTCCCTCCTCAGGCAGTACTAGCACTGCATCTACCAACAATGATTGGGGGAGAAACCCCCTTCAGGGTGTCGTCATTGTGGCGGACCACATTGGAATAACGAATGCCTACATGCACAGATGAATGCCCATCAAGTTGTTGATGATGGGACAGATGATGAATCGGATGATGCGGATCAGACTGAGTCGGTAGGTGCCTTCAATGCAATTGTTGGCTCTTTTTCTGACGTCTTAGTGGAGACCAGTGCTGGTATCCGTAAGAAGAAGGACCCCTGTCCAATCAACAAGAAAGGAAAAAAGAAGGCGGACGAGAGGACCCCTCCTAAGCAGGAGCGGACCTTAATGTTCGTCGAGGTGAAGGTAAATGGCAAACCTATTTGAGCAATGATAGACACGGGTGCAACCCACAACTATTTAGCCTCGACTCAGGTGGAACACCTTGGCCTAGTCGTAGGAAAGGACAGAGGTCGTGTCAAGGTTATTAACTCACCTCCTCAACAAGTTGGGGGAATAGCCAGAGAAGTGCCAGTGAAACTTGGCCCTTATGAAGGAAAAATAAACCTGCGGGTGGTGATCATAGACGACTTCGAGTTGATAGTGGGGTTGGAATTCCTGAGGCAAACCAACACCATGCCTGTGCCATATGCAGACATGCTACTGATGATGGGGACAAATGGAGCCAAGCCCTGCTCCATCCCGTGCATGCCCATGAAGATGGCCGTGGAAAACATCTCGGCCTTGCAGTTGAAGAAGGGGGTCAAAAGACATGAACCTACATTCTTGGCTACCCAATGCATCGAAGATATAGAACGCTCCTCGGGTCCTCTTCCTGCACCCGTGAAGGAGTTGTTACTGGAATTTGAAGATGTCATGCCACAAGACATACCAAAGCGACTTCCGCCGAGGCGTACTGTGGACCATGAAATTGAGTTGGTGCCGGGTGCGAAGCCACCTGCCCCTGTGACATACAGAATGTCACAACCCGAACTCACCGAGCTTCGGAGACAATTGACGGAAATTCTAGACACAGGGATCATCGTACCCTCCAAGCCCCCATACGGGTCCCCCGTGCTATTTCAAAAGAAACATGATGGGAGTTTATGACTATGTGTGGATTACCGGGCCCTAAACAAAATCACTGTGAAGAACAAGTACCCTATCCCACTCATGGCTGACTTGTTCGACAGATTGGGTAGTGTAGAGATGTTCACCAAGATAGACCTAAAGACTGGTTATTGGCAAGTGCGAATCGCAGAGGGCGACGAGCACAAGACGACGTGCGTGACAAGATATAGGTCATACGACTTCCTGGTGATGCCATTCGGCTTGACTAATGCACCAGCCACATTTCGCACCCTGATGAACCATGTCTTTCGGGAATATATTTATGAATTCGTGATGGTCTACTTGGACGACATTGGAGGAACATCTAGAGCATTTGCGGAAGGTCTTATCACGATTGCGTGAGCATGAATTATATGTGAAGCTGTCCAAATGCTCATTTGCTCAAAAACAGATCGACTTCCTCGGGCATGTCATTGAGGAAGGGCGGATCAAGATGGACCAACGAAAGATTCAAGCTATCACAGATTGGCCGTCGCCTAAGGACGTCCACGCATTGAGGGCGTTCCTTGGCCTATGCAACTTCTATCACCGTTTTGTGAAGAACTACTCTCTCATTGCAGTACCGCTAACAGAACTCCTCAAGAAGGTCACGCCTTGGGATTGGGGATCCAGGCGAGCTGAGGCCTTTAACGCCTTGAAAGCAGCTATGTCTAGTAGCTCCGTTTTGGCCCTCCCTGATTTGGCCAAGCCATTTGAGGTGCAAACGGATGCCTCCGATTATGCACTTGGTGGAGTCTTGCTACAAGATGGACATCCTGTAGCATATGAGAGCCGGAAGCTGAAGGATGCAGAGCGACGCTATGCCTCCCACGAGAAGAAATTATTGGTTGTCGTCCATTGCCTACGCCTTTGGAGGCATTATCTGCTTGGAACCCCGTTCGTGGTCAAGACAGACAATACAGTTGTTAGCCATTTCCTGACTCAACCGAAGCTGAATGGTCGACAGGCCAGGTCGCAGGAGTTCCTAGCGGAATTCCACTTCAATTTGGAGTACCGCAATGGGAAGACTAATCAAGTTGCTGATGCACTCAGTCGGAGAGCGGATCTAGCATCAGTGTGCCTACTCGCCACCCTAAGAGGGAGTGAAGTAGCCACCACCATCAAAGACTAGATACTGGGTCTCCTTATCAAGGATCCTGCTGCACAATATTTGGTTACTTTGGTAGAACAAGGCAAGACTCGCCAGTTCTACACAGAAGATGGTTTCCTGAAAGTGAAAGGAAACCGACTTTATGTTCCCAAAGGAGGAGATCTGCGAAGGACCTTTTTGGCGGAATGCCACGACACTTTGTGGGCCGGTCATCCTGGTGAAGAACGCACCATGGCGTTACTTCGCCGTGCATATTATTGGCCTCAAATGGCCGACGACGTTGCTCAGTACGTGAGAACTTGTCTAGTATGCCAGAAGGACAAGTCGGACGATTTGACACAAGCTGGACTCTTGGAACCACTAGCTGTCCCAAAGAGACCTTGGGAAAACGTTTCTCTAGATTTCATCACCGGCTTGACCAAGGTCGAGGATCTCACAACTATCTTAGTTGTGGTAGATCGGTTTTCCAAGTATGCTACATTTATAGCAGCCCCACAGTATATATCAGCAGAAGATACAGCTCGACTCTTCTTCTCTCATGTTGTCAAATTGGGGCCTGCTCAAAGATATCGTTAGTGATTGCGACTCGCGCTTCACTAGCAACTTTTGGACTCAACTCTTTAAGTGCCTTGGGTCAAAACTAAGCCACAGTTCAAGCTTTCATCTGCAATCTGATGGCCAGACGGAGTGGTTCAATGGCATGCTGGAGGAATATCTCCGGCACTTTGTAACTGGATCGCAGAAGAATTGGGTGAAGCTTTTGGATGCTGCTCAACTGTGTTTCAATTCACAAAAGAGCTCTAGTACCAACAAGAGTGCTTTTGAAATTGTTACCGAACAGCAACCGCTACTCCCACGCACTGTGAATGCTCCAAACATGGCAAAGTCTCCTCGAGCTGCTAGCTTTTCAAGAGAATGGAACCGAAATTTGGAGATAGTGCGGAGCTATCTTGTCAAAGCCCAAAAGCAGATGAAGAGGCATCCTGATCAAAATTGTCGCTTTGTTGAATATCAGGTAGGAGACAAAGTGATGGTCAAGATCCCAAAGCGGTACTTATTTTCGGGAGTCCATGACCCTCACCTGTTGCAAAAATATATTGGACCCTTGTCCATTGAAAGGCGCATTGGAAAAGTTGCATGCCGGGTGGATACTCCAGCTTGGTGGAAAATTCATCCCGTCTTCCATGTCAATCTCTTGAAACCTTTTCGGGAAGATACGGAGGACCCTTCACGGAGCCAACTCACTATACCCAGTATTCGAGGCCCCAATTCAGCTGGGAAAAGGTGTGCTGAAGCTATTCTTGATGATAGAGTGATTCATGCCTCCAGGAAAGATCACCAAGAGTTCTTGGTGAAATGGCAGGGACGTGATGCAGAGGAGAATACTTGGGAGAGGGGGACAAACCTTAAAGCCTTCAAGAGCCTAATTGATGATTACCTTGCAAGTAAGGCCGCGAGGATGTTGCCAACTCAGGTGGGGGAGAATGTCATGGGCGGCTTTCCAGCCATATCCCATGACCCCTTGGACGTGGCGTCCTGGCAAGCCTCCTAACGCCCAGCGCCACGGTCGGCCCCGTGGTCTTGGCAGCTCCAAGTGACAAGCGCGCAAGCGCCTCTGTCGCCCCACTGACAGCCAGCGCTAGTGCCCAGCCACAGGCAGATGCCCACAGCGCCACGCGCACAGACAACGCCGTGCGCGGACCCTGAGCATAATGACAAAGTTGCTGCTGATGGACTTGTTTCTACTTTGTAGAAGACTAAGTCCTTTTCATTGTAAATATAGAATAGATTTACTTTATTTTCTTTTAGTATGCACTTATAGCTTTCTTAGGACAACTCATGTAACTTTGGTTTATTTATTTTAAGCATTATTAGGGGGGAACAAGCATTCAAAACTCTCTCTAGCAAGCAAGCATTTTTCTGTAGTGGTGTCTCTCCCCCTCGACACCGCGTAGCTTTTGTAATAGCCTTTCATTTATACAAGCAAGCTCTTTTCTCAATTTTCTCTACAGCTCTCAATTCTCTCGTTGCTCACGGTATTAGTTTTCCCGTACGGCACTGACAATCTAGTCTAGCGCACGGAGGGGACCTCAGTTGACGGACAACAATCGGACTGACATCGATTGCTTAGCCTTACGTTGCCCTTTCAAAGAACCTCAAGAAGGCGCCGCGTAATAACACTCATGCCCAAACAACTATATCCTTTCGGTATCCGACTAATCTAAAAATCACGTCACATAAGGTCCAATAAAAGGGAAGTGATTCCTGTCAGAATTTATATAAAGTGATTAAGATTTATGAATGAAAGGATTATATACATCCCGCTATAATCTGTAATAATGAAATGCCAATGTCTAAGTTTATACATGGTTTGATAAATTCCATGGAAATTTCTTCTTCGTAAATATTTGAGATTAATTCTCTTGGCATGTAAAAATAGGGACCAAGTTCATTACGTGCACCATATCTATTGGCCAAAACCCATGTGTATTGCCTCCATAAAGTACTATAAGGACCGACTGAGATGCTTTTGGTGCAAAGTTAAAGCAAGGTGTAAATTATAGCACCTAATATTAGGAATATGATCTATTAGAGAGGAGCCTTCTGTGATGATTATTTTGGTTTCTTTTACATCTAATAACTTAGGGTTGCCCATAATTGTACATAAATTGTAATATTTGATGAACAAACTTAAGGGATATTTTCTACTTAACTATATATCATGTCCCTTCACCTGCAAGATGTGGATTCGAACCCTGATAAGAAAAGAAAAAATCATTAATTTTTTGGGAGATAATTATGAAAAGGAAATAAAACAAACAAACAAGTAAACATAATTGGTGTTATATGGGTCTCACTGCGTCCTACCTCCCGAACCACCACACAATTCGATAGGATGAAGATTAATCAGTACCAAAAGTATCACTTTCAATTTGTTTGGTTGTTCTAATATTTTTTTTTTCTTTTGACATTTGTATGGTGGTTCGTAATTATATTTATTAACAATAAATTTGTTCTGTCCATTGCAAAAGTACTTGCCCGTATTGAGATGCACTACGGCTTTTTTCTTTTTTTTAAAAAAAAAAAAATCTAAAGAAGCAAACTGCAAGATGGTGGACCATTCTATTGATTTTTTTTAAACATTTGCCCCCACATATTTTTTCTTTCAAGATTACAAGTCAGGAACAAGTACTGGAAAACCATTTTTACTAGAACAATTTGCAGTTACTAAAATGTCAACTACTCACATGTGAGTAAAACATGAATGACATTGCTTTTCACTCTTTAGTCTTTACTACAAGCCTTAGGTGTGGCCAGCTTACAAGTTCATCTAAACCATTAAATAGTCCAGAAGTAACATAACTAGTTAAATCTCTCAAATATAAATTTTTTCTTTCACATAGTAAACTGAAAACTAAAGAAGTTTAATTAAACAGTAAAACTTTTATTCAAGTTGATAATACTATGATATGAATTGTAAACTTTTGTTTTTAATCATAGGATGATCTTAAAGTTCCATACAAACAGATTCAGGTCTATTTCGCACGCAATAGAGGGGTCAACTGAGATCTTTACGCAAACAACCGATCTGCTTCATTATTTATTTTTCCTAGCCTGTATATATAGATTATATATTGGTAATACACGATTATGTATATACTATATATATATATATATATATATATATATATACACACACACACACACACAACAAAGAAAAAAAAAAGAACACCAAACATGAAAACAAATGTCTCAAGACACTTATTGAAACCTTCTAAAACTAAAAAGAGTCGACGGAGTCTTTTAGTTTTCTCGGGCACCAAGGAAGATTGCCTCCACGACCAGTGTCTGCTGCTCCTGGCGTAGTACCTGGCATCTTTTTTCTAGTTCCCGAATTCTTTGACGGCTTGCTTCCTTTCGGGCTTCAATAGCAGCGGGTTCATGGAGCGAAGATGCCTCAAGAAACCATTTAACATTATTCGAGTCTTTCGAAGATAATTTTATACATTTAGTATTTCAACTTTAATATCAGCAGGTCGCTGGGGAAATATCGAGAATTTGAGCAGGGAGGGTCATGGCTTTTCGATATACACTGGTAGAAAATTTATGTTTTATTTTTGTAGAGCACGAAGGCTGATCGAGTCTCTTTTTATAGAGTGTATAGCAATTCTACCAATGCTGTACGAATTGCATGGCTGGCACAATATGAGTACTATAACCATGCTGCCTGTATGAAAAAATAAACTTTGCAGAACCCTTTCACCTAATCGATCATGGTGAAGTCAGCAGTGGATTCGGCGGATCATACAACTTACGCTAGAATTTGGGAAGTACATTTACGAGACTATGTCACGACTCAAAATCCACTAAAGGTCGTGGTGGGGCCTAATATCGCCGTCAGACAAGCCAACGGTGATTGATCAACTTAATTACCCATTTTGTATTTTGAAATCATAATTTTCCTTAATTAAATCGTATAAAATAGTTTACACAACTACAATAACGAACAATTCGTAGGAACCCCAAAATTCGGTGTCACAAGTGCATGAGCATTTTTTAAGAAATATAATAATAACACAACATCTGTCCCGGATGTAATAAGACAGAGTAAAATAAATAGTACAATGGAGACTCGGTGGACTACGATGCATAGCCTGGAATGCAGCTCACATAAATTCTTCTCAGCAGGTGCGCCTATGCGCTAAGGTGATCATCAATGAACTTATAAGATCCTGTACATTTAGTGCAGAAGTGCAGCATGAGTACGTAATTCAATGCGTACCTAGTAAGTATCTAGCCTAATCTCGGAGAAGTAGTGATGAGGGGTCGAAATCGACACTTACTAAAGATCCGATAAAACAATATAATAAAACATAAGCAGATATGAGGCATACGGCAACGATGGGGTAAATCTGTAACTTATATAATCTTCCAATTTCTTCTATCAAAGCATAAATTTCTAGATCTTGTATTCTACCTTAACAGCTAAGAAAAATGTCAAGTGTCATTATCAAATAAGTAAGGAATACCATATAAAATGCAGAGCATCAGTGAAAAGTTTAGCTCGTGAATATTAGGACTACTAGCGACATAACATACGATTCTGCCGAGGTCGTTCAGCTTGATCCGGAATAATGTGTACACTGCCGAGGGTCGTGCAGCACGAATCATAGATGCATCTATATACTGCCGAGGCGTTCGGCCCCCTCCACAAAAAAAGGAAGGAAGTTACCAAAATACGAGACATGTGTTACAATACAGCACATGAGCATAAAATGAATATAATCTTTACCATTTCTTAAATAACTCGCCCATAACTCATAGTGTTAAGGCTTGCGTTAGTGTGCATATATTTATTTCTAAATCGATTTAAACTATAACTCGATTAAACCTGCAGAATGAGTTCAAATAATTCAAATATTACATGACAAGATCCTAAGTCTACCCGGACATAAACATGCTGTAGCTGCGTACGGAATTTCATCACCTCGTGCGTACGTAGCACCTACAACTAGTTGCACATAACAATAATTATTACGTAGGGGGTAGTTTCCCCCTCACAAGGTTAGACAGGAGACTTACCTCGCTCGAAAGTTTCATAACCGGCTCCAAAGCCTCTCTGACACCTCGAATCAAAGCCCGGCGATCCAAAACTATTCAAATAATGTGCAACCCAATCAAAATATATTCTAATACCCATAATTAATCAATTTAAATAATTTACAACTCCGCTCGAAAAGTCGATAAAGTCAAATCTCGGGCCTACGTACCCGAGTTTCGAAAAATTTCGAAGATAAACTTTACCCATAGCACCACGAACTCAAATATATGGTTTATTCCTAATTTCATGTTCAATTTCATCGTCAAAATCCAAAAATACTAATTTCTAGGTTTTCTACCAAAATCTAAAATTTCTACTAATTTTCATGCTTAAATTCATATACAAACCATGTATTTAACTTGTAATAGGTGTGAATCACTCTACCTTTTGTTGCTTGATGAAAATCTCCCCTTGAAACTCTCCAAAATCGCCCCAACCAAGCAAAAATGGAAGAAAATTGGCCAAATCCCATTCTTAAAAAAAAAAAATACACTGCCCAGCGACCTTTCGCACCTGCGGCCACTTGACTGCTTCTGCGGTTCCGCAGGTGCGGCTAAAATACCGCTTCTGCGGTCCCCCTTCATCCCTCTTGCCTTTGCATCTGCGGACTAGATTCCGCTTTTGCGGAGTCGCACCTGCAACCAAGAGTCCGCTTTTGCAGTCTCATAGGTACAACACTAACCTCGCACCTGCACCTCCAGCCTGTCTCACTCCCTACCGCTTCTGCGACCCCTGGGCCGCTTCTGTGGTCACGGAGGTGCGGGAATTACTTCGCACCTGCGCCTTTTCCCATCTCCCTTCTAGCCGATTCTGCAGTCCACTGCCTCGCTTCTGCGAGGCTGCTTCTGCAATGAAGCTTCCGTAGAAGCGGTTGCACCAGCAACCAGAATCCTCTAGCTTTTCCTCAACTCCAAAATCCAATCTGTTAACCATCTAGAATCTACCCGAGGCCCCCGGGACCTTGACCAAATATACCAACACATCCCAAAATACAATACGAACTTAGTCGAAGGCTTAAACCACGTCAAACAACATAAAAATCATGAATCGCGACTCTAATCAGACTTATAAATTTTCGAATTTCCAAATTCTATATCTTGTGCCGAAACGTATCAAATCAATCCGGAATGACTTCAATTTCTCACACGAGTCTTAAATGACATAACAAAGCTATTCCAAGGCTTAGAACCCCAAACAGACATCGATAACATCAAAATCCATTTCAAACCAAACTTAAAAAATTCTTAAACATAACTGATGCAATATTAAACGCGGAAACAAAAAAACAAAAGATAGAAGCAAGACACTCTATGAATTATCAAGACAACAAGTAGGAACTAGTCTACTTACCTTCTTGATGAAATCAAGGAGTACCTATACTATACGAACGACCCTCAAGACAACGATAATCTTGCAAATTGTTCAATCAAACAAGGAAACAAGTTCAATTTTGAATCACACCAAAATTGGACAAGTTAAAGTCACACGTTTGGAAGCACAAGGCTTGGCCGAAATTTCTTTGTAAAATTAATATAAGGTTCTGAAAATAATGTAGTCTTTAGGCTTATATAGAATGAGCCTTTACCTAAATCAAATAGGAAAAGAATAACTAGATAACCTAAATCAACTAGGAAACAAATAACTAACAAAAAGGCCACAATTTGGCTAAGTTTAAGAACTAGTCATGCAGGACTCCAAAACAAGTAAGAATTAATGTCTTCCATAGCTACAAAATAATCTCAACACAGTAACAAACATCACACGCCAAACGCTTGACTCTTCTTCACCATCAAATGTACATCATGAAGCTCTTTAGCTTGACTTCTCATGAATGGTCTTGAAGGTTTAAACGTATCATGATCAGTTTGACCTGCATCATCCTCCCCTTCTTGGGAAGATTTCGTCCTCCAAATCGAACCTTCTTCATCTTTCAAAGCAACACAAGGGGTCAAGTTAGTGACATTGAATGTCTTAGAAACAGCATAATCATCAGGCAGATCTATGACGTAAGCATTATTATTGATCTTCTGCAACGCTTGAAATGGTCCATCTCCCCGCGGAGCCAACTTTCCTTTCCTATGGTTCGGAAATCTTTCCTTTTGGAAGTGCACCCAAACCCAGTCTCCTCTCTTTAAGTCCAGCTTTTTCCTTCCTTTATTCTTCTTGACCGCTACCTTTTCATAAGCATCCTCCAAAGTTTTCCTCACCTTAGCATGCAATTCGAGCAACGCGGCTGCCCGGTTTTCGCCATCAACGCTAATAACTACATCTCTCGGCAAAGGAACAAGATAAAGTGGTATCAAAGGATTAAAACCACAAACACATTCAAATGGAGTAATGCTAGTCATGCGATGAACAGTTCTATTATATGCAAACTCCATAATAGGTAGTCGGTCAGCCCAAGTGCCAGACTTCCCTTTGGTCAAAGCTCGAAGAAGAGCCCCCAAGGTGCGGTTAACAACCTCAGTTTGACCGTCAGTATGTGGATGATGTGATGTAGAAAACAACAGTTTGGTGCCAAGAGCACCCCACAAACACTTCCAAAAGTGACTCAAAAACTTAGCATCCCTATCACTAACAATAGTTCGAGACACACCATGCAACTTTAACACATTAGCAATGAACAAAGAAGCAACATGTTGTGCATCATCATATTTTTTAAAAGGAGTGAAATGAGCCATCTTAGAAAACCTATCAACAACCACATAAATGCTATCATGACGACCCCTAGATCGCGGCAGCCACAAAATCCATCGAAATATCTACCCAAGGACTAGTAGGAACGGGTAAGGGATATACAAACCATGATTATTAGACCTAGACTTAGCTCTTTTACACTCAAAACACGCTCCACATATTCTCTCGACATCTCGCCTCATCTTAGGCCAATGGAACTGTTCCCCTAATATAGCTAAAGTCTTGTCTACCCCAAAGTGTCCCGTCAAGCCCTCACAATGCACCTCACGCACCAACAACTCTCACCACGAGGACTCGAGTATGAAAACTCTCCCCTTCTTAAAAAGGAACCCATCATGCCACTGATACTTCTCAATCCGCTACCCACTAGTTATGGCATCACACACACACACTTAAGTTTAGGGTCATGCTCATACATAGACTTAATACTCTCAAAACCCATCAACCTAGATGCTAACGTGATAGCCAAAGCAAACTTCCTAGATAGTGCGTCAGCTACTACATTCTCCTTTTCCTTCTTGTAATGAATCACGTAGGGGAAACTCTCAATGAACTCTACCCACTTGGCATGTTATTTATTTAGTTTCTCTTGACCCCTAAGATGTTTGAGTGACTCATGATCACTCCTAATTACGAATTCCTTAGGCCATAGGTAATGTTGCCAATGAGCTAAAGCTCTCACGAGGGCATACAACTCTTTGTCGTACGTAGAGTAATTCAAGGAAGCCCCCTTCAACTTCTCACTAAAATAGGCAATAGGCTTCCCATCTTGCATAAGAACACATCCAATTCCCATCCCCAAGGCGTCACACTCAATTTTGAACGCCTTACTAAAATCAGGTAATTGTAACAACGGGGCAGAACTAAGCCTACGTTTCAACTCTTGGAAGGTACCCTCTTGCGGCTCCCCCCACACAAAAGGCGTGTCTTTTCTCACCAACTCCGTGAGTGGTGCTGCTATGGTGCTAAAGTCTTTAACAAAGCGCCTATAGAAACTAGCTAGTCCATGGAAACTTCTAACATGTGAAACAGTAGTAGGAGTAGGCCAGTCTCTAATAGCTTCTACCTTAGATTCATCTACTTCAACACCATTAACACTTACAACAAATCCCAGAAATACAACTTTCTCTACACAAAAGGCACACTTCTTGTAATTAACATATAACTTTTCGGCTCTTAATATTTCAAACACTTGCCTTAAGTGATCAACATGGTCATCTAAACTTCTACTATAAATCAGGATATCATCAAAGTAGATAACCACAAACTTATTAAGAAACGGTTTAAGCACATGATTCATTAATCGCATGAACGTACTAGGTGCGTTGGAGAGACCAAAAGGCATCACCAACCATTCATATAGACCAAGCTTGGTCTTGAATGCAGTTTTCCAGTCATCACCCGGTTTCATACGGATTTAGTGGTAACGGGACCTTGATCAATATTAGAAAAAAACTTGAACCACATAACTCATCTAGCATGTCATCTAACCTAGGGATAGGATGACGTTACTTTACCGTTATCTTGTTGACGGCTCAGCAATCAACACACATCCTCCAGGTGCCGTCTTTCTTTGGAACCAAGATCACAGGTATGGCACACGGACTTAGACTCTATCGAACTAGCCCCTTAGTCAATAGCTCATCCACTTGGTCATTGCAACTCCTTAGTATCCTGTGGTTTGCTTCGATATGCGGGTTTGTTCGGAAGTTGTGACCCCAGAAAAAAGTCAAATTGGTGTTCTGTCCCCCTCAATGGAGGTAGTCCACTCGGCATCTCCTCGGAAAACATGTCCACATATTCCTGCAAAACATCATTAACAACTCTAGGCAAGTGGTGAACGTTAGTAGAAACTTCATCGTCACACTCAACCTCACAAACAATACCATCATGTACAGGTCTTAAGGTAGAACCATCACTAGTTCCTTCCCAGAATTCTTCCAAGTACTAGCGGTTCTTTCAAGGTTCTCCACTCGGATACTAAGCGCCCTTACTTTAGCCCAAAGCTCGGCTAAAGTAATGTCTGTCACAACCTTTTCTCCTCCCGTAGCCATGTACCTGCAAAAGAAACAAGACTAGAGAATGTGTTAAGGTTAGTTAAAAATACTCTCTCTCACTTTTTTAATGACTCTCGGGTTCACTCAAATTTTCGGGTAGGATTTCACACTTGTCTTCAAATTGGCTTCCCCTAATTGACCAAGTTTCTTAGCGACCTTTCAAGTTCACAAGAACAATAGTTTTCTTCGGAGTGAGTGAAGTTATGTTACTCGATAGGCGGACAACTTTTTAAGTGAGCACAAGAAGCCAAGAATTATCTACGAAAGTGTAAATTCTGAGTTTTAGCACGAGGTCCTACAAGCTCAAAGATTAGTAATTACTTAAGTAGGAAATTACCTAAGAATTACTAATTATAATTAATGTAATTAAGAAAGAATTTCGAAATTAGTAGAAGGAGGAAGTTTTAGAAGCTTTCCTACTTTAGTTTGGAGAAGACCAATCCCCTCTCCCTAACTCTTTAGGAATT